>PVHT020000173.1:240407-300230 GCA_004024745.2 Catagonus wagneri | reverse complement strand
GGGTTGCTTCTATCGCGTAATCGCCCCTCCTACCTCTTGATGTGGTCTCCGCTGTGTCTTCTGGAGCAGAGTATCTTTTTTGGAAGTTTACAGTCCATTTGGTTGAAGGTTGCTCGGCATTTGGCTGTATTTTTGCTGTTTTTCGGGAGAGAAGTTGAGCTCCAGTCCTTCTATTCCGCCATCTTAATCCCTCCTCCTCTAATTTAATTTTTAAAAATATTTTTTGCTTTTTCTAGTTAGATCTTAGGTTCAGTAAATTTTCTAAGCTGCAATTCAGATCACAAGATTTTATCTCCTCTCATTTTATATAGATCTCTTTTTAGTTTTTAATGCTACACAAACTACACAAACTAGTGATCGTGGATATCCTCCTTAGGAAGCATTATCATTTCTGTAACCTTTTTCATCTATGGATGAGCATGACACACCCAGTTCTACCTTGGCTTCTGGTGTTATTTGACTCTCTCCAGGAGGTTAAAAAAGGCTACGCTTCTCAATTCTGCCTTTTTCAGGAGTATATTTCATCTGTAGCAGACACTTTTAGGAGCCCCAGTCTCTCTCCCAGCCACTTCAGCTTAGTTTTTACTTTCTGCTGCTTTCTACAAAGCCTTCTTTCATCTTCAGAATCGCAAGTGCATAGGCCCTGGTTAAGGGAGTGGCTGCTCCTTGCTTCATTGCCCCCTCTTTTCCAAACTCTTTTACATGGTTTCCTTCATGTTCTCTGGAGTGGGCCAGGTGAGACAGAACATTACAAAGACCAATTTAGCTTAGAAGCTGTGGCACCACAAGGAGGTATCCCTATAGTGGTCCTAAGATTACTCTTATTTCCTAGCCACTTTCCCTATACCCTGTAATTGACGGTTCTTCTCCTGGATCCCGTAGTTTCAAGGTTCCTGGCGGTAGTTTAAATGTGGGTGCTTCAGTGAAAGGACTAACTGATTGCCTGAAGGAATGCTGGGGCTAAGTACCTGGACTCTGCTAGCATACTCTCTGTTCTGTATTACTTACCTTTTGCAGTCCCCATAACTGCATAGAAAGATACCTATACAAGCTTGTAAAGAGCAGAGGAGGATCATAAGCTCAGGGATCCTCCCTAGGGAGCGAGGAGTTTGATCCACATATTGGGAACCCTAGCCTTGGAGTCCAACACTGGGAAGATGAGTCGTTTAGCTGGTTTGAAATCCAGTGGGACTTATAAGAGGGCTGTAATAAACTGAGACTATGCTTATGAAGAGCACAGGCATACTTGCTCATTCCAGAAACAAGGCAGAGGAAGCAGATTGAAAACTGCTTGGGCTCTGGATAGTTTCCTGTGACTGCTCCAGCACATACCCCAGCATTCACCAGATGCCTCTTCCAGCCCTTCTTACTCTGACACAGCTCCCAGCTAGGATGACAGCAGCTATGATCAAGAAGAGTGCATGCAGGTAGAGAGAAGAGGTGGATTAGACTCAATTCTGCCGCTACAGGGCAAAGGCAAATCTTAGCACATATGCAGAAGCAGCAGATCAAAAACTGCCTGACTGGAGATCTGACTTGGGCCTGTCCAAGTGTGTACTCTGATGAAGGCTGGGTACATACTCCAGTTCCATTTGCTCTGATACTACTTCCCACTGGGGTGGAAATGCTACTGCTAGAGGGAGAATAAACACTTAGAGGGAATGGAGGTAGGTTGCACTGACTTTCAGTGCTTCTGCTCTACTTCCTTGGGCCCTGCTCCTGCCTCTAGCAGGGCAGCAACTCCCACTGAGCACAAGAGAAGACCCAGCTCACATGTGGCTCTGGCTCTACTCCCTCCATCTCCAGCACCACCGCCTACCAAGGTGGTAGCTACCAGTACACCTGGGAGCAAGACATGACTTGTACTCACTTAAGATCCAGCTCTCCCACTAAAGCAGCTGAACAAATGCAAACTGCATATGGATGGTCTCACACAAGGACACCCCTTCAAGACAAGGATAGGTAACCTAAATCAGAGAGATAGAGAAAATTAACAAAATGAAAAGACAGAAGAATATATTTCAAATGAAGGAACAAGAAAATAAACCTGAGAATAAGCCCAGTGGAACAGAGATTATATAATTTTTCAGATAAAGAGTTCAAAACATTAGTAATAAGAATGCTAGTTGAATTGGGGAAAAGATTAGATAAACACAGCAACAATTTTAACAAGGATCTAAAATATAAAAACAAACAAATCAGAGCTAAATAATATAATAACTGAAATGAAAAATACGCTAGAAGGAATTAACAGCAGACTAAGTGATACAGAAGAAGGCATAAGTCATCTGGAAGATAAAATAATGAAAAACACACAGAAAAGAAAAAAAACCCACCACATTTTAAAAATGTGCACAGTTAAAGGGACCTCTGAGACAATATCAAGTATACTAACATTTGCAAAATAGGGGTCCTAGAAGGGGAAGAGAAGGAAAGGAGAAGGAAATGTATTTGATGAAATTATGGCTGAAAAGTTCCCCAAAGTAAAGAAAGAAATAGATTTCTGGTACATGAATCTCAGAGAGTCTCACACAAAGCAAAGACAAAGAGACCAATATTAAGACATATCATAATTAAAATGGCTAAATATAAAAAGAAAATATTAAAGGTGGCAAGAGAAAAATAGCATCACATACAAGAGAAGCCTAATAAAATTATCAACTGACTCTTCTGCAGAAACTTCACATGCCAGAAGGGAGTGGCATGATGTATTTAACATGTTTAAATGGAAAATTTTACAACCTAGGCTACAATATCCACCAAGGTTATCATTCAGAATTGAATTAGACACAAAGAACTTCCCAGAGAAGCAAAAACTAAAAGTTTATCAGTACTAAACCAACATCACAAGAAGTGTTAAAGATCTCCTTAAAGTGGAATAGGCTACAACAAAATTAAGAATTTAGGAGTTCTCTTGTGGCACAGTGGAATAAGGAACTGGCATTGTCACTCTAGTGGCCTGGGTTACTGTTTTGGTGTGGGTTTGATCCCTGACACAGGAACTTCCAAATGCCATGGGTGCTGCCCCCCAAAAAGAAAATTTCTAGGGAAGAAAAATCCCATTAGTAAAGGGAAATATATCATTAGGACTGAAGATCAATCACTTAAGCTACTACAAAGATTAAAAGGCAACAATAGTAGAATCAACTATATCTACAATAAACAGTTAAGGGAGATATGAAGTTGTAAAATATGACATCACAAACAAAATGTAGGGGAGGGAGTAAAATATGTAGATCTTTTAGAATGTGTTTGAACTTAAGTGAATATCAGTTTAAAACAAGTAAATATAGATCTACATACATAAACTCCATGATAACCATAGATCAAAAACCTGAAGTAGATACACTAAAAACTGAGAGAAAGGAATGCTAGAGGCAACTATCAAACCAAAAGGGAAGGAACAAAAAAGAAAAGAACCACAACAACAACTAGTAAACCAGTAATAAAATGGTTATAAGTACATAGCTATCATTAATCACTTTAAATGTCAATGGACTAAATGCTCAATCAAAAGACTAGGGTAGCTGATTGGATAAAAAACAAGAACGTATTTGCTGCCTATAAGAGTCATTTAGGAGCTAAAGATACAAACATACTGAAAGTAAGAAAATGGAAAGAGATATTCCATACAAGTGTAAATGAAAAGAAAGCTGGAGTAGTAATGCCAATATCAGACAAAGTAGGCTTTAAAATAAAGTATATATCAAAAGACAAAGAAGGGCACTGTGTAATGATAAAGAGCACTACAAGAAGAGGATATAACATTTACTAACATGTATATTATATATATCTAATATAGAAGAACCTAAATATATAAAGCAAATAATAATGGACATAAAGGGAGACATTGACAATGATACAATAGCTGTAGGTGACATTATCAGCCTGCTTACATCAAGGACAGATTATCCAGGCAGAAAATCAATAAACAATCAGTGGCCTTAATTGACACTTTACACTAGTAGATGGATATCTATGGGACATTCCATCCAAAACAAGTGGAATTCATATTCTTTTCATATGTACATGGATTGTTATCCAGGATAGATGGGCACATACTGGGCAACAAAATGTCTCAAAAAATTTAAGAGTACATAAATCATATCAAGCATTTTAAAGTGTCCATCAAGAAATGAATGCATAAAGAAATTGTGATATATATATATGATATTGCTCAGTCCTGTACTCTTTGGCAACCACAAGTCTGTTCTCAATGTCTATGATTTCATTTCTTTTTTGTAGATAGTTTCATTTGTGCCATATTTTATATTCCTCATATAAGTGATATCACATGGTATTTATCTTTCTCTTTCTGACTTACTTCACTTGGTATGAGAATCTCTAGTTCTCCAAATGGCATTATTTAATTCTTTTTTATGGCTTAATAGTATTCCATTGTATATATGTACCACATCTTAATCAACTCACCTATCGAAGGACATTTGGGTTGTTTGAAATTCCATAATGTTTGCCATATCGTCTGCACCAAGGAAAGGTAAAATCTCTTCCGTAATGAGTGATGTTGCATCTTGAAAATCTAACGAATTAGTGTGCCATATACCTATAGTGTAACTTTGACTGTTACATTATACTTTACTAATATTTCACTTATTAAGGTAGACACAAATATTATGAAGTAGCTTGATACCAGTTGTGAGGGAGTATGATTCCTTCCTTTAAAAAAATTTTTTTAAATTATTGTTGATTTACAATGTTCTGTCAATTTCTGCTGTACCAAGATATGCATGTATGCATGTATATATGTAAGTATATATCTATATATCTTCTATCTACTTATCTATTTATATTATCTCTATTCTTCATATATATATAAAACACATAGATATATATAAAACATGTATATATATTCTTTATCTCATACTTTATTATCTTTTTCATACTATTTTCCATTTTGTTCTAACTCAAAAGATTGGACATAGTTCCTTGATGGTAGAGTGGCTAGGATCATTATTTTTTATTTAAATTTTGGTATAATTAAGTCCTTTAAATGTGTGATATGGTGGCCACCATATAGTCATTCAAGGTTAGTTGTTGTTAATTTTACTATTGATATTACTTATCTTGATGAAAATGTTTCTCAGATATAAAGATTGTTAATATTTTCTGTTAGTAAAATAAATGAAGCTATCTATGAAACATTTGTCTGTGCACCTGGATAGAATAACATCATGTTATTGCCTAGAGACTAAAGAAATGTTGCGGAAAGAACGTCATACTGACACCTACAAACATAATTTTAAAATTGATTTTAGCTTAGGTTGAGTTGAAATATATAGCCTGAAAATAATGAAAACTTGTGAACAAATCCTCCTATAATGATGGAACTGCTCCTATTGATAAGACATAATAAAAATATGCTGTTACTTCATAAAATTTTATCATGGAGAATACCTATAAATTAATTAGCTAGAAAAAGTCCCATGAAGCCTGCAAACATAAATCATAAAATAAAACCTAAGGCTCTTAATATGGATGGCATTTTGTTTTTGTTTTTGTTTTTTAGAGCCATACCTATGGCACATGGAGGTTCCCAGGCCAGGGGTCTAATTGAAGCTACAGCTGCCAGCCTATATCAGAGCCACAGCACTGAGTGAAGCCAGAGATCGAACCTGTAACCTCATGTGTCCTAGTCAGATTCATTTCTGCTGTACCACAACAAGAACTCCTGTATGGTGATCATTTGATACTGTCTCTATGAAGAGTTGCTAACCAGGTAAATATGTTTACTCGTGTTGAAATCACAATTTCAGTAGATGATGTAAAACATGATTATGTGTCAATGTCTCTATACCTACTCTAAATATATGGTGAGCTCACATGATAAATCTAAAAAGGCCAATAGATAATATGGCCCAAACTATTCCTATACATCCAAAAGTGTCTTCATTCCCCTAAATAATATGTAACAATATGAGAAATTATTGCAAATCTGGGTTAAATAAGAATGTATGCTTCTAAGTGACTGAAGAATTCAAATGGTTGTTAATATAAAATTGAATCACCTCTTCCTGCAGGATCAAAAAGAGCAGTAATTAATTATGATCTCTTAATAATAATGTAGTAATGCCAGGCAGTAGTATTGGGAATCAAAGTATTAATAGCATAGCTGTAATTAGAAGGATCAAACAAATAGTGTTTGATACTGAGGTATGGCTCATGGTTTTATATTGACAATTCCAATAATAAAATGGATTTTATCTAAAACTGATGAGATGCCTGCTAAATGTATTGAGAAGATAGTCAAACCTATAGAAGGTCCTTCATGGGCTGAATTACTGGTTAAGGTAGATATACTGTTCATCTTGTTCTTGCCTCAATTATAGATGAGGCAAGTACAAGTAGGAGTGATGTGTGGGAGAAGTAAAAAAGTATATTTTTTATTCAAGGAAATGCTATGTCAGGTGCTCTAATTACTAATGGTACTAATCAATTGCCAAAGCCTCCAATTATAATAGCTATTACAATAAGAAAGGTTATTAGAATGTGTAAGCAGTAACAATTACATTGTAATACATCATCATTGTATTGCAATTACAAATACATTGTCACTGTATTTTTTATTTCCTAATAAAGTTCAGGACTAACATAATTCAGCATGGATACAAAGGTTTAGGGAGGTTCCCACTCTTCTGGTTCAAGCAACCAATAGTAAATATGAAAGTAGAAATCAACCACAGAAAAAGAAATGAGAAAAAAACTGACTACATGGAGACTAAAAACATGCTACTAAAAAACCAATGATTCAATGAAGAAATCAATAGAGAAATTATAAAATACCTCGAGACAAATGATAATGAAAACACAACCATTCGAAATCTATGGAACGCCACAAAAGCAGTACTTAAAGGGAAATTCATACAATGCAGTCCTTCCTCTGAAAAGAAGAAAAATGTCAAATCAACAACCCACCACCTAAAAGAATAAGAAAATTCAAACAAAACCTCGTCAGCAGAATGAAGGAAAAAATAAAGATCAGAAACGAAATCAATAAAATAGAGATTCAAAAAACATTAGAAAAAATTCATAAAACCAAGAGCTGGTTCTTTGAAAGGGTAAACAAAATTGACAAGGCTTTTGTCAGACTCACCAAGAAGAGGAGAGAAAAAATCAAATACGCAAAATATGAAATGAAAAAGGAGAAATCTGAACAGATACTGCAAAAATACAAAAATCATAAGAGAACGCGATGAACAATTATATGCCAACAAAATTTGACAACCTAGAAGAAATGGAGAACTTTCTAGAGATTTACAGTTTGTTAAAACTGAATCAAGAAGAATTAGATCAATTGAACAGACTGATCACTAGAAATGAAATTGAATATGTTGTAAAAACATTCCCTACAAACAAAAGTCCAGGACAAGATGGCTTCACAGGGGAATTCTACCAACTGTACAAAGAAGAACTTATACACATTCTTCTTAAACTTTTCCAAAAGGTTGAAGAAGAAGGAACACTTCCAAAGACCTTCTATGAAGCCACCATCTCCCAATACCAAAACCAGACAAAAATACTACCAAAATAGAAAATTATAGGCCAATATCTTTGATGAATATAGATGCAAAATTCTCAACAAAATTTTAGTTAACCGAATTCAACAATGTGTAAAAAGGTCATACACCATGACCAAATGAGTTTCATCACAAGTTCACCAGGATGATTCAACATATGCAAATCAATCAGTGTCATACATCACATTGACAAAAGTCAAAAACCAAATGATCGTCTCAATAGATGTAGAAAAAGCATTTGACAAAATCCAACATCCACTCATGATATAACTCTTACCAAAGTAGGTATAGAGGGAACATATCTTAATATAATTAAAGTCATTTATGATAAAACCCACAGCCAATATAATACTCAACAGAGAAAAGCTGAAAGCCTTCCTACTAAAATCTAGAACAAGACAAGGATAACTACTCTCACCACTTTTCTTCAACATTGTATTAGAAGTCCTAGGCCCAGAAATCCAACAAACAAAAGAAATAAAATGTATCCAAATTGGAAGATGAGAGGTAAAATTATCATTCTATGCAGATGACATAGTACTATATGTAGAAAATCCTAAGCACTCCACACAAAACTACTTGAACTGATCAATGAATTCATCTAGTAGGAGGACATAATAATATTCAGAAATCCATTGCATTTCTGTATACTAACAATGGAATGTTAGAAAAGGAATATAAAAATACAATATCTTTTAAAATCACACTCACCAAAATTAAATACCTAGGAAGAAACCAGACTATGGAGGTGAAACTATAAAACATTATTCAAGGAAATTAAAGAGGATTCAAAGAAATGGCAAGATAGTTCATGCTCCTGGTTTAGAAGATTTAATATTATTAAAATGGCCATACCTCCCAAAGCAATATATAGAGTCAGTGAAATCCCTATCAAATTATCCATGACATTTTTCATAGAACTAGAACGAACAATCCAAAAATTTATATGGAACCATAAAAGACACAGACTTGCCAAAGCAATGCTGAAGAAAAAAAAAAATCAGGAGACATAACTTTCCCAAACTTCAAACAATATTATAAAGCTTCAGTAATCAAGACAGTGTGGTAGTGGTACAAAAACAGACAAAAGGACCAATGGAACAGAATAGATAACTCTGAAATAAACTCAAACATCTATTAATCTTCAACATAGGTGGGTCAATTAATCTTCAACATAGGCAAGGATATAAAATAGGAAAAATAACTCTTTCACTGTGATTTTTGACCTTTAGATCAGCTATTGAGAAACACAGACTCAGAAGTTGAATTTAATCATAGGCGCTGAGTGGTTCTTTCCACATGTTATTCTTTTACAGAAAGGCAAGTTTGCTGTTACTCATACTGTTAATACTACTCCAGGAGCTGGAAGAATCAAAGGGTTGCAATTAAAGGAACTAAATAAAAAAGAGTTTATCTTGCATCTCTGAGTTCCCATCAGTGGTACAAGTTACAAATAACTGTGTCACCAGGAAAGTGGCAGCAATTACCACAGCCTTCTGTCTAGAGCAGGAAGCCCAAGGAATAAAAGATAATCACTTTTATGACTCACTAGGGTGAGGTTCATTGTCTTTGTGGTTTTGAGAAATTTGGACATGGGGTTAAGAGGATAAGAAAGCCTTTCAGCCCTGTTCCATTTCCAAGATTCTCTCAGCTGGAACTGAGGGCCCAAAATATTTCCCAGGCTATTTTTGGATCTATGAGGAACAAGGACCTGAGTTTGAGCTTCACACAGAAAAGCTGGCCATTTCACTCATAGAGTAGCACCAGCCGTACCTGAGAGAAGCATGCTAGCTAGGAACATGCCTAAAAGCAAATAGGCAGCAAAACAGGAACCTTATTAGCTGCTGTTAGTTTGATACTCATGTCTGCATTTTCATAATTTTCAAAGGACTTGGAGAACAGACTTGTGGTTGCCAAAAGGGTGGGGAAGGGAATGGGATGGTAGGGGTGTCTGGGGTTATTAGTTGTAGACTGTTGTCTCTGGACTGGAAAAGCAAGGAGATCCTACTGTATAGTACTGGGAACTATGTCTAACCATTTGTGATGAATCCATATATGTATGTGTAACCCTGTCACCATGCTGTACAGCTGGGTATAATGGAAAAAAATAATAGAAATTTTAAAAAATTAAAAAAATTACTTTCCATTTAGAATGGTAGAATTCTAGAACTTGAAAGGATGTTAAGGATTAACATTCTGAATGGCTTCACTGACATTCTGGCAAGTCTTCAATGTGGGGAACTATCCTAGTGATTGCAGTGTGTTTAACTTCCCTCTTAACTTGTTAATCAATGACAGCGATACCTCTCTAGCATTAGGGAAACAAACAAACAAAAACCTGTCCTTGGGAGCATGTTCATATGCTCCTAAGTGGAAGTACTGCTGCCATGGAGAACCACCTACAAATAAACCCACTAATTTTGTTTTCTTTGGCCTTGCCAGTGACAATGCAGGAGTTCCAGGAGCAGGGATTGAACACATGGCACAGCGGTGACCCGAGCCACTGCAGTGACAACACCTGATCTTTAACTACAAGGCCATCAGGGGACTCCTAACCCACTTATTTTATTTTTAGACAAAAAATGTAAAAGATGATAATCAATTTATCCACATCATGGCTAACTAGTTCAATAAACACTTCACAGTTCTTACCATGTGTCAGGCACTGAGCTAGAACTTGAGGATATAAAGACTTATAAGACCCAGAGTGCAGAGCCAAGCATAGGAGACAGAAATATAAATAGTTAACCTCTCTATTGTGCGCGCGCGCACACACACACACACACACACCCAATGTGCCAAGTAAGGTGGCATGTTGAATAGGCAAAATAATGAACAGATAAATTTCATGGAACTGGTTGGAATTTATAACCCTGGAGAATGCACATGATACTTTTCATTTATATCTTCACTAAATTCCTATCCACTTTTCATTTGTTAATCTAATAAATGAGTGCCGACTGTGTGCCAGATAATGTCCTAAATATTAGGGATAAATAACTTCATGTAGCTTGTATCTGAGTGATTTCCTTAGCTGCAACTTTTCCAGGCCTCCTCCTAAAGGACCAACAACAGTGGTGTATCTCTAAAACTAGGATACCATCAGTAGGTTTTAGAATAAGTATTTCATTTCACTATCCCTTCCAAGCCAGAATATCCTGAGGAGGAGGAGACCCAACACTTATAAGCATATAAGTAATACAAAAGCAATTAGAAAGAAGTTATATTAAAAAAGAACAACTTTGGAATTGCTTTAGGAAGTTTAAAGTTTATGAAAATGTTACATATAACAAGAACAATAATAGAGTGATGACTACCGTAGATTTTATCTATAGATTAATTTGGTTTGAAAATTAGCAACTTTTTTTTAATATGAAATATAGTCTGTGAACAAGTTTTGTTGGCTTGGCTTCTGGAGATACTGGAGGATCAAATGTTCTTTGATCTTTCACCAGAGAACAAAATAAACCCTTTTAAAGCACATAACCTAAACATTTTCTGGTATGATAAAAGTTAAAGTTAATTGACTGTGCCTCAATTAAAACATTTTTAAAAAGTTAAAATTGTATGATTTCTGTTTTATAGTAAAATGATTTTCCTTTCTTTCTGAGTAATTACTTAGGCTCAAAGACATACCCATTTATTTTGACATCTGAACTATCACCATACCCATTTTCTACTGTTGAAAGGAAATTCAGAGAGCTTTAGTTGATATCAACATTTTATTGAGTGAGAAACAAACTGTTCTTGAACAGGGACGTTCAGGGTGACTTCCGTGAAAAAGAGGTAGTCATTTAATCTTTGAAAGGATGATGATCATTATAACAACTGTTAAAATTGGGATCAGTTAAAAGTGATCTTATACCACGTTAAGATAAATTAGATTTCACTACTTATTACAAGAGGTATTAACATGTGTAACCTAAGGTGCACTTATATTAAAGAAATGAGATAGATGGTTTAAGTGGCTTAGCTTGTTTTTTGCTTGACGGGATCTTCAAGCCTGGTCTCCATCTTATTTTATCTTGTTTTATTAGCATTGCATAATATTTCATTTCTAAAAGTAGATGTTATATTATTACACATGTCAGAATTAGTCTCAGAACCATAATACAAGATAAGAATGAGATGGATGAATATGGAGTAGATAATACTTATGGGGAATCTCTCTAATGAAACTTGAGGCCACCCAACAACACTATTGTTGGTCTTTTTAATATGAATCAAATCAATAAATTATCTAAAAGACTCATATATGAGCAGAAAGCCTGGTTAGAAATCTACCTAACCCCAAGGTGGACAACTTCCTCAACTTGTGGTTAATACCATGGAGCTCAAGATTTGGGCAGGGAATTGAGGCAGGAGAGAAAATTTTGAAGAGGGAAAAATCAAAGAGTGATTTAGAATCAGACAGGCTTGGTTTGAAACTCAGCTCTGGTATGGATTAGTTACATGAATTTTAGCAAGCGCTTTCATTTCTTTTTTTTTAAATGACTTTTTTTCCACTGTAGCTCCTTTCCAGTGTTCTGTCAATTTTCTACTATATAGCAAAGTGACCCAGTCACATATACATATATACATTCTCTTTCTCACATTATCCTCCATCATGCTCCATCATTTCCTAATATATATTTTAATCAGCAAAATATGGAATGTGACTACTATAAAAGGTGGCTACAGGAACAAATCAGTTGATACATATGGGACAAAAACATAAGCTTCTTGTCAAGAGAGTCTCTTTGCACACATATACACATTTAACAGTGTGTCATGATCTTTCTGGAAGAAAGCACAGTTGGGGAGAAAATACAGGCACACTGGTGTACTGCTCTGTTTAAGAGAATCTTAGGTTAAGGCATTGCACTTTGTAGCACTTAGTAGAAGTAAGCAAATAGCTCTAGAAATCAAGTCATAAATCATTGTATGTCATCTGTATTTAGTCACTTAAGCCAAAGCTAAACCTAATCTGTTTTGCCACGAAACATGCATTAGAGCAGTCCTTAAACATCACTGAATTTACAAATCAAAATAAAACAGATTGCCATGACTAGGATTCATCATAAGCCTACTGGATCAGAAATAAAGAGTGAAGCTCAGAAATTAATCACTTTCCAGTTAGTGTCCTGAAAAAAAAAAAAAAGCATAAACCTCTGCAGATGTAAGAACTGCTGACTGTAAGGATCAGGAAGGTCTAATACATAAACTCAATCAGATCACACTAGATTTAGTTCCCTTGGTCATGCAGGCTAGGGGTAATGGCTCCATTGGCCAGCTCCTTAGTAAGGAATACCACACATTCATATCATCATTTAGCTTCACGTTTTTAAGAGTAATGCTACTTAATATTTATGCTTAATTTAGTACAGGGAGAGCCATCTGATTCCTGTTCCAGAGTGTGAGTTTGAGTTACTCTTAAATTCTTGTGTGACTTATATAAGTCTAGACTTTTAAAAAATTGTTTTGTTTGGAGTTCTGAGTTCTCAACTTGTTTATATTGTTTGTTCATATTTTTTCTCAGTATATTTATATTTATTTCTCTTCTCAGTCTTCCTCCATTAGATTTTGAGAACCATGGGATTCAAGCTGTGTCTCCACTTTCTGGAGCAGGGGCTAGTGTTAGTAAACATATACTTAAGTGAATAAAAATAGAACAAATAAATGATGAGGAGTCTTTAAAAACTGCAGTTAGTTAAATAGTTTAAACTTATGTTTCATACCTGACTTTAATGCTGGTAAAAACAGAGATTTTAGTCCCATTTTATGGATTTCTATACCACATTTTCTTGGTGGATTGACACAGTGGTTTGCTCTCTCCTTTCATTTATAGAACTGGCTTGCATATGTTCAGTGAATCTGTGCCAAATGTTAGAAGAGCATGACAAGCTTAATAGCCGCAGTAGGGAGCTCCCATTGTGGCTCAGTGGAAACAACTCTGACTAGTATCCAGGAGGATGCAGGTTTGATCCCTGGCCTCACTCCGTGGGTCAAGCTTTGCCATGAGTTGTGGTATACGTCACAGAAGTAGCATGGATCCCACGTTGCTGTGGCTGTGGAGTAGGCCAGTGGCTGCAGCTCTGATTTGACCCCTGGCCTGAGAACTTCCAGATGCCTCAGGTGCAGCCCTAAAAAAATGAAAAAAAAATAGTCATAGTAGCAAACACACTGCATTTACTATGTGCACATTTCAGTCAACACACAAACCAGCACTGTGAAGAATTTACCATGATGTCTCCACGATGCAATCATGAAAATCAAGGCACTAAAACATAGTCAATCACCAAGTCAGAGTTAGCTGTGCAACTGGGATTTGAATCCAAGCCATTTGAGTCTAGAGCCTAAGTGCTTGATGACAACATAAGTTTTTTTTCCATTATACCTGGTTTACAGATTTCTCTCAAATTTTCCAACTGCACCACGTGGTGACCCGGTTACATGTACATATATGGATTTGTCACATGTGATTAGAAATATTTCCCAGTGCTATACAGCTGGATCTCCTTGCTTTTCCATCCCAGAGGCACTAGTTAACCCCATACCCTCCCACACCCTCCCACACCACTTTGGAAACCACAAGTCTGTTCCCCAAGTTCATGATTTTCTTTCCTATGGAAAGGTTCATTAGCACAGTATATTAGATTCTAGTTATAAGAGACATCATATGCTGCCTGTCTTTCTCCTTCTGACTTGCTTCACTCAGTATGAGGGTCGCTAATTCCATCCATGTTGCTGCAAAAAACATTATTTTATCTTTTTTATGGCTGAATAGTATTCCATCATGTATATGTACCACATCTTCCTAATCCAGTCATCTGTCGATGGACATTTGGGTTGTTTCCATGTCTTGGCTATTGTGAATAGTGCTGCAGTGAACATGCATGTGCAAGTGTCTTTTTCAAAGAAATTTTTGTCTGGATATATGCCCAAGAGTGGGATTGCTGGGTCATATGGTAGTTCTTTGTGTAGTTTTCTAAGGTATCTCCATACTGTTTTCCATAGTGGTTGTACCAACTTACATTCTCACCAACAGTGCAGGAGGATTCCCTTTTCTCCATACCCTTTCCAGTATTTGCTGTCTATGGACTTATTAATGATGGCCATTCTGACTGGTGTGACGTGGTATCTCATGGTAGTTTTGATTTGCATTTCTCTAATCATCAATGATGTTGAAATTTTTTTCATGTGCTTGTTGGCCACCTGTATATCTTCTTTGGAGAAATGTCTATTCAGGTCCTTTGCCCATTTTTCAGTGGGGTTATTGGTTTTATGTGGTTGAGCTGCATCAATTGTTTGCATATTTCAGAGATTAAGCCCTTGTCAGTTGCATCATTTGAAACAATTTTCTCCCATTCTGTAAGTTGTCTTTTAGCTTTCTTTTTGGTTTCCTTTGCTGTGCAGAACCTTGTCAGCTTGATTAGGTCCCATTAGTTTATCGTTGCTTTGATTTCTGTTGCTCTGGGAGATTGACCTGAGAAAACATTTGTAAGGTTGATGTCAGAGAATATTTTGCCAATGTTTTCTTCCAGGAGTTTAATGGTGTCTTGTCTTATATTTAAGTCTTTAAGCCATTTAGAGTTTATTTTTGTGCATGTGGTGAGAGTGTGTTTTAGTTTCATTGATTTCAGTGCAGCTGTCCAAGTTTCCCAGCAATGCTTACTGAAAAGACTTTTTCCCATTTTAAGTTCTTGCCACCTTTGTCAAAGATCAATTGACCGTAGGCATCTGAGTTTATTTCTGGGTTCTCTATTCTGTTCCATTGGTCCATATGTCTGTTTTGGTACCAGTACCACACTGTCTTGATTACTGTGGCCCTGTGATATTGCCTGCAGTCTGGGAGAGTTATGCCTCCTGCTTGGTTTTTGTTCCTCAGAATTGCTTTGGTGATTCTGGATCTTTTGTTGTTCCATATAAATTTTTGCATTGTTTGTTCCAGTTCTTTGAAGAATGTCATAGGTAATTTGATAGGGATTGCATTGAATCTGTAGATTGCTTTGGGTAGTATAGACATTTTTACAATATTAAGTTTTCCAGCCTTGAGCATGGGATATCTTTCAATTTCTTTGTATCTTTTTGATCTCCTTGATTAATGTTTTGTAGTTCTCTGCATATAAGTTTCTCACCCCATTGGTCAGGGTTATTCCAAGGTATTTGATTTTTTGAGGTGCTATTTTAAAAGGTAAAATGTTTTGGTATTCTTTTTCTAATATTTCAGCATTAGTATATAGAAATGCGATTGATTTCTGAACGTTAACCTTATATCCTGCTACTTTGCTGAATTTGTTGATCAGTTCAAATAATTTTGGGGTTGAGTCTTTGGGGTTTTCTATATATATTATCATGTCATCTGCATACAGTGACAGTTTTACCTCTTCTCTTCATATTTGGATGCCTTTCTTTTCTTTGGTTTGTCTGATTGCTGTAGCTAGGACTTCCAATACTATATTGGATAACAGGAGAGAGAGTGGGCATCCTTGTCTAGTCCCAGATTTTAGTGGGAAGGTTTTCAGCTGTGGGTTTTTCATATACGGCCTTTATTATGCTGAGGAATGTTCCCTGTGTTCCCACTTTGGTAAGAGTTTTGATCATGAATGGATTTTGGACTTTGTCAAATTATTTTCCTGCATCTATTGAAATGATCACGAGGTTCTTGACTTCTCTTTTGCTAATGTGGAGTAGGACGTTGATTGACTTGTGTATGTTGAACAATCCTTGTGCACCTGGGATGAATCCCACCTGGTCGTGGTGTATGATCTTTTTGATGTGCTGTTTGGATTCAGTTGGCTAAAATTTTGTTGAGAATTTTTGCATCTATATTTATTAAAGATATTGGCCGATAGTTCTCTTTTTTCATTGTGTCTTTGTCTGATTTTGAAATTAAGGTGATGTTGGCATCATAGAATGTCTTTGGGAGTGAACCTTCTTCTTCAACTGTTTGTAAAAGTTTAAGGAGGATTGATATGAGTTCCTCTTTGTATGTTTGGTGGACTTCCCCTGTGAAGCCATCTGGCCCTGAACTTTTATATGTGGGGAGGGTTTTGATGACATGCTCAATTTCATTTCTAGTGATTTGTCTGTTCAGTTGATCTATTTCTTCTTGATTCAGTTTTCGCAGGGTGTAAGTATCTAAAAGGTTGTCCATTTCTTCTAGGTTATCAAATTTGTTGGCATACAATTGTTCATAGTATTTTCTCATGTTTTTTTATTTTTGTAATCTCCATTGCGACTTCTCCTTTTTCAGTTCTTATTTTGTTTATTTGGATTTTTTCTCTCCTCTTCTTGGTGAGTCTAGACAGAAGTTTGTGAATTTTATTTACCTTTTCAAAGAACCAGCTCTTGGTTTTATTGATTTTTCTATTGTTTTTTGAATCTCTCTTTTATTGATTACCTCTGTGATCTTTATGATTTCCTTCCTTCTGCTGACTCTAGGGGTTTTTTTTTGTTGTTGTTGTTCTTTTTCTAATTCATTCAGATGATGGGTTAGGTTGTCGATCTGAGATTTTGCTTTTTTTTTAGGAAGGCCTGTAATGCTATGAATTTCCCTCTGAGCACAGCTTTTGCAGCATCTCATAGATTTGGAGTTGTTGTGTCTTCATTCTCATTTGTCTCAAGGTATTTTTTAATTTCTTTCTTGACTTCCTCATTTCTTGACCCAATCATTTTTTAGTAGCATGTTGTTTGGTCTCCATGTAGTATGTTTTTCTCATTTCTTTCCATGTAGTTGATTTCTAGTCTCATGCCTTTGTGGTCAGAGAAGATACTTGAAATAATTTCTATACTCTTAAATTTGTTGAGGTTAGCTCTGTGCTCCAGTATGTGATCGATCCTTGAGAATGTTCCATGTGCACTTAAGAAGAATGTGTATTCTGAATTTTTTGGATGTAATGTCCTGAAAATGTCAGTTAGGTCTATCTTCTCTATTGTGTCATTTAGGATCTCTGTTGTCTTACTTATTTTCTTTTTAGAGGATCTGTCCATTGATGTGAATGGAATGTTAAAGTCTCCTACAATTATTATATTGCCATCTATTTATCCTTTTATGTCTGATAGTACTTGTAGGTACTGGGTTGCTCCTATATGAGGGGAATATATATTGATGATTGTAATATCCCTTTCTTAAATGGATCCTTTAACCCTTAAGTAGTGTCCTTCTTTGTGGCTTTCATCTTAAAGTCTATTTTGTCTGATATGAGTATTGCCGCTCCTGCTTTCCTTTCTTGTTCGTTGGCCTGAAATGTCTTTTTCCATCCCCTCACTTTCAATCTCTATGTGTCTTTTTGCCCTAAGGTGAGTCTCTAGTAGGCAGCAGATTGTGGGTTTTTGCTTATTTATCCACTCTGCCACTCTGTGTGTTTTTATTGGAGCATTCAGACCATTGACATTTAAGGTGATTATTTATAAATATGTATTTATTGCCATTTTAGATCTTGTTTTCCAGTTGACCCTATGTTTCTTTTTTCTTCTTTTCTTTTTTTTGGATGGACAGGTTCCAGTTATTTTATACTTGAGTTCTTTTCAGTATTTGTGGATTAGATATCCCATTTTGGTTTATAGTTACCCTGTTTTTTAAGTATGTTAACACCTTCTTATATCTGCTTGCTGTGGCCTGATAACCATATAGGCTTAAATACATCATTAAGGAAAAAAAAGAAAAAAGAAAAAAAGTTTTTTTAAGTTAAAAAAACAGAAAAAAGAAACAGTCAACATTTTCTTACTTTCCCTCCCCACAATATATGATTTTGTTGTCTTTTTTATAATTTAATTAATTTATTTATTTTAGCATCTTCATGTTTAGATCTGTACACTGGCTTATTTGAAAGATTGCTTTCCATTTGTGGTTTCCTTCATTCTAATTCTTTCTTTTTTACTTTTCTTTCTTTTTTTATAGGAATCTTTTCAGCATTTCTTTTAGAAAGTGTTTAGTATTGCTGTATTCTTTTAGCTTTTGTTTGTTGGGGAAATTCTTTATTTCCCCCTCTATTTTAAATGATATACTTGCTGGATAGAGTATTCTAGGTTGCAGACCTTTTCCTTTCAGCACTTTAAATATATCTTACCATTCTCTTCTAGCCCGTAGTGTTTCTGTAGAGCAATCAGCTGACAGCCTTATGGGGGATTCCTTATAATTAATGCTTTGATTTTCTCTTGTTGCCTTTAGGATCCTCTCTTTATCTCGAATTCTTGCCATTTTAAATATAATCTGCATTGGTGTGGGTCACTTTGGGATCATCTTATTTAGGGCCCTCTGGTCATCCTGTATCTTGATGTCAGATTCCTTCAGATTTGGAAAGTTTTCAGACATAACTTCTTCAAATATGTTTTCAATGCCCTTTTCTTTTTTCTACTCCTTCTGAAATTCCTCTTATGTGTAAATTTGGCTGCTTTACATAATCCCATAGATCTCTTATATTGCTTTCATGTTTTTTCATTTGATTTTATCTCTGCTGTCCTGATTGTGTGATTTCCATTATTCTTCTGCATCACCAATTTGTTCCTCTGCATTATTCAAACTGCTCTTTATTGCCTTTAGCTCAGTTTGCATCTCTGCACATGAGTTTTCTAGGTTTTCTTGGCTCCTCCTTATGTTTTCTAGTTCCTTTCTAAGGGAATCTGCATTGCTGTTTGCATCTTCTCTTAATTCCTGGATATTCAGCCTTAATTCTTCAAGTATTTTCATTACCTCCCTTCTGAACTCCATTTCTGTCACACTGCAGAGGTCTGTTTCATTGTTGGTTGCTTTAAATGACTTGTCGTGTTATTTTAAGTGGGAATGTTTTTTGAGCTTCTTCATCTTGCTTGTTGTTTTTTTTTTCTGTGAGTTTGGGGAGGCCACACTGTAGTCTTGTAAGGCTACTTCTATGCAGGAGCACCTCTTTGTATTTTTTTGGTGGGGTTACTATTTATTTTTGGTGTGGGAGTTTGAATATTTGGTGTCTCTTTCTTTGGAGTGAGCAGGCTGTTATCTCAACGGTACTCTGAGTGTTCTCTGGGAGAAATGAGAAATGGCTAGGGTCAACAGTTGATGCCTAGTCTCTGGGCTTTCAATTGCAGGAAGGTGGCACGGCTACTCCCAGTTGCTGGGCCCTGGGAAGTGGTCATGTGCTCTAGACAGATCTACCAGTTGTCCAGAGCAATTGGCATTAGCAGCAGCAGGAAGTATGATTTCCTGGGGGAGTGAGAGCCACAACAGCTAGCGTTTGGTCACAAAGTCCTCTTTGAGGTGATTGGAACCCCAGTGGGTACCTGTAAGATGCTGGCTCAGCAGGCTGGCATGGGTTCTGCCCCTCTGCTTATGCTTGCTCCGTGGGTTGGTGTGGGCTCCTGGCTCCTTTACCTGGTACAGGGCTCTGCCCCACTGCAGATGCTGGCTCTGCTGGCTCATGCAGTCTCCTCCCCACTGCAGACACTGGCTCTGGGGCGCTGATGCTGGCTCTGCCCTTCTGCTGATGCTGGCTCTGTGGGAAAGTGCAGGGCTCCACCCCATCAGAGATGTTGGCTCTGTGGGTTGGCACAGTCTCCTGGCTCCATGGGCTGACACATGGCCCTGCCTCCCACCAACGATGGTTGTCATGGTCTCCTGGCTCCACGGGCTAGCACAGGGCTCCACCACACTGCAGATGCTGACTCTGTGGGCTGGCGCAGGCTCCTGGTTCCATGGGCTGCTGCAGGGCTCCACCCCACAATCACTGCTGACTCCACAGGATCCACAGCATGGGCTCTGCCCCTGCCACCCCTGCTGCCTCCACTGGCTCCACCCCACTGCTGCTGCTGTCTCTGTGCACCAGCTCTGTCGTCCTGCCCTCCACGCTAGTTCAAGTTTCTTCCTATGGTGGTCAGCCCCTCCTCCACTCCTCCTCCTTGACAATGGAGGCTTGCCTCTCCTGTGGGACCAGACTTCCCCAGTTCTCTCTGTCCTGGCTTTACACTCCACAGTCCATAGATTATCGCACTCCTTCCAGTGCACTGCTCCCTAGCCTATCTCTGCAACTGCCACTGACCTCATCCCTCTCCCAGGGACTAACCTCAGAAGCCTATGTCTCAGCTCCCAGGCACTGCCTGGTGCCTCAGGCTGTGTTGTCTGTACCGGTATTCAGTTCATCTGTGTGAGTCTCTAACTCCACTTTTCCATTCTCAATCTAGCTGCTGCATTTTTTCTCAGGCTTTGAGGTCCCTCTAGCTCCATTGATCATCAGTTAGGTGGCTTCCCAGAGTGTGGGTTCCTTTTCTTTTTCACAGCTCCCTCCCTGGGGCACTGATTCCATCCTGATTCCTTTTCTCTCTCTCTCTCTCTCTTCTTTTTTCTGTTGTTCTACCCAGTTATTTCAAGTTTCTTGCAGTTTTTGGAGGTTTACATTCAGCAGCATTCAGATGATGTTTTGTCCAAATTGTTTTATATTTAGATGTGTTTTTTGACGTATTTCTGTGAGAGGATGAGTGCGACCTCTTACTCCTCTGCCATCTTGTTACTGTCCCTGCCTAACTTAAAAAGCCTCCTTAAATCAATAAATTCACAAGAAATATGAACAAGGATAATAACTATATAATGAGACCATATTTTGATATATTACCCCATTTTGTTCTCAGAATCTCCTAAACTTTCTGATCCTTCCCCTCCTTAAAATAGCAACTTAGAGCCCTCAGGAAGGACATAACAGAATAGGACACACGTATGCAAAAAGAATTAAGTTGTGAGCTCTGGACATGAAAGAGATGGAAGGACAAAATTGTGTCTCATCCTTCAGGCCAGGTGGGCTTCTCTCCTGAGTGGAGGAGAGAGAACTGGAACCTCTGATTCTAGACAGAACTCTCTTAAGTTCCCTTGATGAGAGAGAGGGAGAAATGCCTTCCTGGTATCTGTATATCTGTGGTAGGGAACCTCAGCCTCCTGCCCATATCCAGGAAAGAACATGAAACCTGTTCAGAACCCAGAGATTCCCTGGCCCAACATGTAGTAGGGATGGTCAAGCATAAAGGGCAAAGCACCTTAGGCAGCCCTATCTAATTTCTCAGAGCTGGTGTTTAGCACCAGGAACTGATTGATCCTTTATCATGTGCCAGAGAGGCAGGAGTGGCTGAAAAAGCTAAGCCTTTGAGGTGGGGATGAACAGGGTTCAGTGGCGACCTAATGGATTGATGGGGCTCAAGGGAGGCTGCCCCAAATACGTCCCTTTGGCGTATTGGTTATTTTGAAGTAAAGTTAGTGGAGAAATAGCTGGTTCAAAAAGGACACTCTGATCCTCCTCTCTGCCTGCCTGAAAGCAGAAAATAAGTCTCCAGTGTGCATGGTACCCTCTCTGCACCAGGAGACATCCTTTTGTCAGAAACAGAGAATTTGGGGCTGTGAAGTCTAGGTGACTCTGCTTAATTTCTTCACTGATTAGTACCCAAGCCTAAGTTTCTTTGTGATGTCAGTTCTTCACCAGTTTATTGTTTCCTTGTCTAAAAACATAAAAGCTGCCTACTCTGGTCATTTCTTAGAGTTTCACATTTCTGTGGACTCCTGTACATATGAAATTAAAATTTCATTTTTTCCTGTAATTTGACTTATATCAATTTAATGATTAAACCAGTCAAAAGAACCTTGAAGAGCAGACGAAACAGTTTTCCCCCCAACTGAAAACCTGATGAATGACTGAACACCTGATGAACATGAGGCAGTCTCAGTGGATCTCACTGTGATGATGGTGACCAAGATCCATCTGTATTACTCTTCTGTCCACCCAAACTCCCCAGGCACCCAATGGCTTGGTGCCATGTGCACCCCATAGGACCCTACCCACAGGATGGAGCCGGGCAACAATCTGAGTTAAATGAGAATACATTTATGTTATTAGGCAGAAAAGGGGCTTGTGACAATAATGAAGCTGTTATATAAAGAATACATTAAACTAAATGTTTTGCATATTAGAATGCATCTTTGTAAATAACCTCCAGTACAGTAAGTGACATTCGTTGTCGCATGTGTACCAAGAACTGTGCCAAGTACTTTATAATAGTTTTAGTCTTCATAATAAATTTAGGACAAAGATTCTACTTGTCCTCCCCCATTTCACATATGTGGGACTTGAGGCTTATAATAGGCAAGTCACCTTCCCCAAATTACACCAAATGGGTCACCGAGTGAGGAGTCAATTTCTGTCTCACTAGAGACAAATCTTCTGCTCTTAAATACTGTAGCATTTCCTCAGGATTTATCTCCTTGGAGTTGAAATAACAGAAATTTGTGACTAATCTTTATCACTTTGTATCTTTTACCCTTGAATACCATTTTAGACCTATGGAGCCTATGCCTAAGATACACACCCAACCCCTTCTTTGTTTTCCCATAGTGTGGTGTGCTTTATCTATATCATGAGTCCAGTTCCCCACCACTTCTTTCTTGATCTTGTGTAACATCCTTTTTAATCTCCCTGTTTCTACCCTTTCTCTCTTCCAACCGTTTCTTGACAAAGCAGCCAAAGCAATCTTTTTTCAAATCTCAAATTAGATGTCATTTTGCTGCTGAAAACTCTTCAGTGGCTTCTCATTGACCTTGAAATAAAGCCATAAATTCTTGACTGAGCCTTCATCCCTCAATAATTCCAGTATCATACTATGCCACTCCCTGGAACACACTGTACTGCATCAACCCTGGATGTTTTTGTTTCTTAAACATGCCCACTCATTGCTGCTTCCATCCTTCACACATGTTGTTCCATCTGACTGAATTATCTCTAGCTTCCACTGCTACATTCCATATAACCCCCATATCTCAGTTTAAGCAATTGCTCAAATCCACCTTCTATATTAGGTCTATTTAGGACATGATCTCAGGTCAGATTGTATTTCCTTTCACAGCATACATAAAATTGTATAATTGTAAACTTATATATATATATGCTTGTTTAATGTTGCCTCCCCAGTATTGTTAACTCCATGAGCTTAATATTGCATCTCCAGTACTACTTGACAGACAGCCCTTGACAAATATTAACTCAATGATGAAGGAAAGCATTGCAGGGAATGTTCCTGGGCTTGGTTTTGGGAGAGAAGCTGGGTCTGATTTTGATTTCCCCTGGTTTACCACTTCTCTGTCCATCAAGGCCAGCTCAGTCCATGACCAGCTCTTACTTGGGAAAGGACATAAACCTAAAGTTGAAAATTTTTATCTTCAGTAGGGATTTATCCTATACAATGAATAAAATTGTGAAGGTAACAGTTGTAAAAGTATTTTGAAATTTAAGATTTTTTTTTTAATCTAAGGTACTGGAACCATAAATTACGATGCCTCATAATGTTGGAAGCAACAGAGATTAACAACAAGAATAGGAAATCTGGGTTTGAACCCTTGAACTTCATGTACTAGTTGTGTGTCCTTGGGAAAGTTGCTCTCTGTCTTTGTTCATTGATTTGTCTATAAAAAGAGAATTAAAAGATTACCTTCAGAGATTGAGTGAAATCATATAATACATATAAAATGCTTGGCTCTTAGTAAGAGACTACTTGAAGAATTCAGTAAAAGTTCACTATGCTCAGCTTTAGACAGAGAAACCTACTATGGAGTGGAGAGTGGGAAACCTGTGGAAACTATAAAGCCAAATAGTTTTATGTTATTTTTTTTATTGTGGCAAGTTAACAAATAATTGGGAAATTTTTTAGAAATCAATGCTTTGAAATAATAGTATTAAAAATATTTTTCTTGGGAGTTTCCTTCATGGCTTAGTGGAAATGAAGCTGACTCGCATCCATGAGGATGCAGGTTCAATCCCTAGTCTCGCACAGTGGGTTAAGGATCTGGCATTACTGTGATGTAGGTAGCAGATGCAGCTTGGATCCTGTGTTGCTGTGGCTGTGGCATAGGTCAGTAGCTACAGCTCCGATTGGACCCCTAGCCTGGGAACCTCTTTATGTCACAGGTATAGCCCTAAAAGACAAAAAAAAAAGACAATTTTTTTTCTTCAGTAAAGATGTGTTTGAATATCCTCTGAATGCATGGATTCTGTTTATTTTAATTTTTTTGTCTTTTTGTCTTTTCTACGGCTGCACCCATGGCATATGGAGGTTCCCAGGCTAGGGGTCTAATCGGAGCTGTAGCCACCAACCTATGCCACAACCACAGCAATGCAGGATCTGAGCCATGTCTGCAACCTACACCACAGCTCACAGCAGCACTGCATCCTTAACCCAAAGAGCAAGGCCAGGAATCGAACCTGCAACCTCATGGTTCCTAGTCAGATTCGTAAACCACTGAGCCATGATGGGAACTCCTGTATATTTTAAATTTCTTTGAAGTGGTTAGAAAATATTTCCTTATTGGACTTTTTATGATTTTTAGTAAACTTATCTGTACAGTAACGAACAATTTATGAGCAAGTAATGACCTGAAATACTCCCACATCCCAAAATATTATGCAATGATTTATATAATTAATTTTGCATGTATATTAAGCTTTATTGACTTATATCCTCAGTATCTCCTTTAAAACATTGTGTATCACTAAGCTGTTTATTGAAATGGATGATAAGTTCATTTTACCCACTGCTGGCTGAGATAACTATTACTTGATGGTTTTCCTCCATTCACCTCTTATCTTCAATTAAATTCATTTTTGGGGTTACTCCTCATCACAGTTATAATCCCTTAATGAAATAATTTCCTTTAAATCTGACAGTTAGTGAAAGGAAATTTTGTTTTCGGACATATTTCATATCTTCTAGTGGTGAAAATGGAGAAAAAAGGAAGTGAGAAAGCCATTAATTGAAATCGAGCTGTAAATAAATATGACCACAAATGTCAGGAATTGAATTCCTAGACCTTGTGGAATAGTTTGGTGTTTCTGGTCTTATGTATGTATTTTTAAAGTGGTGATCTAGTTGTGATCAATGTATTATTATTACAGATTTGAGTTCCCATCTCCTCTGACAAAGGACCTCTAGAAAGAATATTCCCCACAGCCTCCTTTTAGACTATAGATTCATAGTTCTACTAGATTTTCTATCTATATCATGATAAAGTGGTGGAAGGGGAGGTTTCCTTTGAGGGAATCAGCAGAGTTTAGTGAAAAGAGAGCCTTAGAGCCAAACTGCTAAATTCTTCTCCAGCTCTACAATTGAGCATCCAGCCTGAGGAGGCTTAGGAAGCTTTACTTTTTGGAAGCTTTACCTTTTGCATCTTACCCTAATGTTACTGGGTTGCGAGGACAAAGTGGGACATTGTCTTTTGTGATAGACTTGATATTGAATATTGCATTTTTTTAGTATTCCAAGTGTAACAGAAATGCAAAGTTCCCCATCTTATTCCTATTGTTGGTCTTGATAGAATCCCTCACATAACCCCACTTGTAGTACCACAATGGCAGCTTGACTGCATTCCCCGACTATATTCTTATCCCTTGGAGGTCTAGGTCTAGCAGATTGCTCTCAAGTCAATTTTTCCTGAGTCTACATTAATTAAATATCAGTCCAGCTCCAAATTGCTACTTCATGTTCAATATATCTAGCTTAAATCCTTCTGCATAACATGGTTTTATAATTCTCCAAATATTTGTCTAGTTTCCCATATGAGCCAGATACTGTGCAAAGTGCTGGGGATTCAGTGACAAATGTGACCTGGTCACTACCACAAAGGAGCTTGTTGATTAATGATGAGGAATCTGATGATTTCTGTCTTCGTCTGTTTGGGCTGCTTAAAAAATACCATAGACCGGGTGGCTTATAAACTCAGTAATTTATTTCTGGCATTTCTGGAGGCTGGAAGTCTGAGATTAGGTTGCCTCCATGATCAAGTCATCCATGGTCAAGTCATGACCTTACAGGTCACAGATTTCTCAGTGTATCTTCACATGGTGAAAAGGTCTGTGAGGTCTATTTTATAAAGGCGCTTACCCGTTTTGAGGGCTCCACCCTTATGAGCTAATCACTTCTATAAAAGCAGGTGGGGTTTACCTAATACCATCATATTGGGTGTTAGGGTTTCAATATACAAATTTGGAGGAGCCTAACATTCATACGAGAGAAATTTCTTTATTTACTTTTCAGTGACATTGACATTATTTAAAGATAATTTATTTTCCTCATCTAACAGAATGTTCAGGAGTTGAGAATGCATGGTTAAAGCATGGCTTGAATAACTCCCCATAGCTTAGGCTCCTTTTTTTCTTATGCTCCTCATGGTGTTCACAGGCCAGCTCCTTCTTTTCCCTAGAGTGTGCCTTTTTGCCCTCCCAGGCAAAAAGAAAGGATGTTATCTGCCTTTAACCATTCCATGTACAACAATGGAGAAGAAACAGGATGATCATCCATGTCACCTAGAGTACCCTTGTAGCCCAGGTCCCCTTTACCCTGTCTACATTCAGAAAAGGAGAGGATGGGAAACATGTGGTCACTGGTCCACAAACATTGCAAATTCTGCCAGGTTGACCTTGTGAGGATTCTGGGCCCTAGCAAGGGACCAACCTCACTGCTTAGGTACTCTGGCAGCTCCTGATTCCCCTTCCTGGGAGAATCTCCTTTGTCCTTTATCCTCTGTGACCTGGGTCTTTCCTCTCCAAGATGAGGATTATGATGGATGCACTACTCTGAGTTTGCCCAGCTTTTTAATCCCTCTCTCTCTCTCTCTCTCTCTCTCTCTCTCTCTCTCTCTCTCTCTCTCTCTCTCTCTCTCTCTCTGTCTCTCTCTTTTGGTGGGAGTTTGGGTACACTGAGATTATTCTAGCAATCAAAAACTTTAATAGGCTAGGTGTGGGGTTTCTTTGACAAATTTGTTATAATTCTTAGCAGGCTTGCTGGCTGTTTGTTTTCACATGTCAGAAACCATCCCTAAGGACATTGAAAGACATATTTTTCATACCTGAAAATTTTAACCTTTACTTACTCTCTTTTGTGCTAGCTCTTTAAATGGCTCCTGCTGTGAGCAAATTTGAGAAAATGGAAAACTTCAACACCCTTAATCCCATCTGTAAGAGAGGTCTTCTGTCTTTGTATGACCACAGTTCTGAATTTATCTCCTAAGCCTCTGCTTGCAATGCCTTCCACTTGAAGTACTGAGCAGTTCACTTTCTGACTTGATAAAGCTACAGCTATGGGGCTGTGGCAGACAATGTTCTCCCCAAATGGGTACAGTATTATCTCAAATCATCCATGACCTTGTGCTCTTACTATGATCCTTCTTCTAATTGATGGGGTCCAAGCATCTGGATGGGCTTGTGGCTATAGCAGAAGTGGCACTTTGTCATTTCCAAGCAAAGGTTATAAGGAGTAGCCATGGGCAGCTATTCTGGATAAGAGATCCAGCTGAGGTTCCAGTAACAGCCCCATCAAATTCCATTCATGTGAATGTCTGGCACTAGTCGATCAAATGAAATCAAAATAAATGGGTCACTTTCAGAAAATACTGAAAGTATATCTGTTAATGTGTAAATGTCAGATGATATAGAGGCACAAGTCTAAAAGATGATTAAGAATTTTTAATTACATATTAAATACATAAATAATTTTGATCATTTAGAACCTCTGAAGAGAAAACCTTGTAATAATGTCATTTACTGTGTAAAACACTGAAGTTTTTCCTTGCCTAAAGCAAGGATTTTATAAAGATTACTGTTAAGTAATTTTAAAAGTTGAAGTCTCACTTTGTTTATATTTTTAAAAGATAGTTATTGATTTGTTAAAGGAGATGAAATATTCAAAATGGTAAATGGATGATTTGAAACACATGAGATCTTAAGAAAACACTGAATGTGTATATTGAGGATACAATACAGTAAGAGGGAAATATAAAAATTTCATATCAAAAAGTTAATTTTGAAAGCCCTATATATCATGCAATCCATTGTTTTATTCATAGAGAAGCTATTCTATGTAAACATTTGTCTACATATCTAAATTCCACATGAGATGCTATAATACTTAAGATAATTAAGCCATGTTTTGGGAACACTCAAACTCTGAAATCCAATGGCTTAAGGTTAAAAGTGTGTTTCTTATATACTTTGGGCATCTTGTCTGGGATGTTGTCCTCCAAATGGGACTCAGGGATCAAATCATCTTTCATCTCTAGGAGAAGTCAGCTTCAACAAGTAGCCTCTGATGTGGATGGGAAAGGCAAACATGTCTGTCCTTTAACCACTTAGATGCAGAGGTGACACACATCACTCATTACAGGTGACTGGTCAGAACAGGTCACTTGCCAACCTTACTGCAAAGAAGCCTGGAAAATCTCTCCTTTTATACTAGAAAGGGAAAATGATTTGCTAAGGATCTAGCCCCTCTGATACAAATTCTATTATTAAACTTAGTACACTAATAAAATTCAAGCTCCTATAGAATCTTCCATTTTAGCACTATATGAAAACAAAACGAAATAAAAAACTTGGATAAGAACACAAGTCTAGGGAATTTCCATTGTGGCTCAGTGGATTAAGGACATGTATGAGGTCCATGAGAATGCAGATTTGACCCCTCGCCTTGCTCAGTGGGTTAAGGATACAACATAGGTCACATGTGACTTGGATCCAGTGTTGCCATGACTGTGGTGTAGGCCCACAACTGCAGCTCTGATTCAACGCCTAGCCCAAGAACTTCCATGTGCTGCAAGTGCACCCATTACAAAAAATGTATATATATATACAAATTTAAACTGGTAAGTCTAATGGAAGATTTTTGCCATTGTATACTGGGCCAGACCATGGGAAGCCCCACCTAAGAAGTGGGGTGTCATGTCACTCAGAGGTCACAGAACTGAAGACGATGTCATTAACTGGATGAGACCATTGTCTTTCTCAGGGAAGGGATATGTTCTGGTGGAATAGAAGAGTTATGTTCTTCATTTTCCTCCAGAGAAGACGATTTAGATGAATATATTTGTAGACACTATTGAGTGCTACCTCATTATGCTAATGCTTCTTGAGATACACTGTTTTCATTTTAACAGAGGTGTTTTTATGGCAAAAGATAAAGATTTAAAAGTGTAACTACAGCTTTAGGGAGCTGGGTATTTGGAGAGGGGCTGTATTAATTAGAGTGAAGACTAAATCACTGCAATAAAAAGAACTGTAAATGTAAATTTGAAATAGGCAGTTGTTTCTTTCTTTTTAATGTAAAAATCAAGCATGGACAGGACCTGCTATGAGAAGCCATCCAGATAGCCAGCCCTGGGGATTCCATCATATTCCAAGGGGTGTATTATTATTATTGTCTGCAAGGTTGAAGCTGAGTTCCACATCTTCATTCAACCAGCAGGAAATGATTGAGCAGATTTCCTCCTTAAGCTGGTGCTTAGGCTAAAGTTGCATACTTCTCTTCTGCTTACCATCTGTTGGTGAGAACTTTGGCCACTCAGAGTCCAAAGGGGACTGGCCTTTGGTTAAATAGCCCTGTGCCCATGTTGGGTAATCAGCTGACTCAGTCATGGAGTACTTTCCTTTGCCTTGAATAATTTCCTGAGAACTGCCTCATATACTCCACTACCATTCAACTCCATATTCAGAAGTTATACTTTCTATTCTTTGAAAAAAAAGATATATCAGTTGCTATGATGGTCATGGACACAATAGCTGAGAACTTCCATTCTTATTTTTATTTTATTTTTTTTGTCTTTTTTTTTTTTTGCCTTATCTAGGGCCACACCTGCAGCATATGGAGGTTCCCAGGCTAGGGATCTAACAGGAGCTGTAGCCACCAACCTTCGCCACAGCCACAGCAACACGGGATCTGAGCCGTGTCTGCAACATACACCATAGCTCACGGCAACACCGAATCCTTAACCCACTGCAACCTCATGGTTCCTAGTCAGATTTGTTAACCACTGAGCCATGATGGGAACTCCTGAGAACTTCCTTAACTTGAGAAAAGAACCAGACATTCAAGTCCAGGTGGTACAGAGAGTCCCATAAAGGATTAACCCAAAGAGAAACACATCAAGACACATTGTAATTAAAATGACAAAAATTTGAGAAGGAAAAAAAAGCAGAGAGAACGAGGAGGTGATGGAGGAGGTTCCTGTTTTAGGTTGAAAGTGAGGAAGAAATCCCTGGTCATCAACCTAAAGGATTTTGAAGAACATTTAAATATCACAGGATATCAGATCTTTTACAAAATCTTCAGCATTTGTATATGATCCACTATACTTCTTGCTATATCTTTTTTTTTAGGGGGTGGGGTTGGGAAAGTGTAGGGGGTTTTGAATTTGTTTGGTTTGCTTTGCTTTGTAGAAATCTAGTAATGTATATTATTTTCCCGCTGCTGTTTTAACAAATTATCACAAGTTAATGGCTTTAGACAACACAACCAATTTATTATCTTACAATTTGTGGTTTCAGATATATAAAATGAGTTTCAGATGTATAAAATGGGTTTCACTGTGCTGAAACAAGGTGTTTGCAGGACTGTGTTCACTCTGGAGGCACTAGGGGAGAATGCAGTCCTTGACTTTCAGCTTCTAGAGTTACATTCCTTGCCTCATGGTCTCCATCTCCATCTTTCAAGCTAGCATCATTGCATCTTTAAAAATATTTCCTCTCTAACTTCCCATCTTCCTCTTGTAAATACCCTCCAGGTTACGTGGAGCCAGCCTGGATGATCCAGGATCATCCCACCGTCTCAAGTTTTTTTATTTAACTGTATCTGTTAAGTTCCCTTTGCCACATAAGCCAATATATTCATGGATTCTGGGGATTAGCAATTGGAGATCTTTGGGGAAATTATTAACTGACCTATCATACTAGGCATGCTGTTAGTTTAGAAGGTGGGAAAGAAAATTTGCCCTGATTTTGAACAGTTAGGTCTGGAACATCTGAGTAATATGAAATAATATGGGTGAAGGAGTAAGTTAAAATGATTCATTCTTTTATTATTTCTAATATTATGTAGCCCTCATAAATATCTGAAAATTTTTATTGGTGCATGAGAGCAATATGTCCTGATAACATTTTACTTATTTGACAAGTATTCATTGAACATATATTAGGTGCTAGGCACTGTGAGTTCAGGGTACTTAACCAAGTGTAAGATATAATATCTGCTTTCAAGAAATATCAGTTTTGTGGGGCAGAAATAGAAGGACATTTCACTACAGTATGGTAGGTGCAATGACAAGTACACAGAGCATTGAAGCAAAACATAGGAGTACCACTCAACTAGTTGATCAATAGGAACTGGTAATACATCTCAGCTATATCATTCAGGTTTTGATTAAAGAGTCAGAACTAGAGGTTTGAACATAAGCAATCGTGGGGGCAGGTTAAGAAGTGTCTTCAAGGTTGCTGTATTCATATCTGATGCTGGAGCTTGAAGTCTGCAGGGAAGGAGCCTGGGAAAGGAGGGTAGGTGTAGAGTAGAGAGTAGGGACAAGGCAGAACCCACAAGTTTGGTACTGTGTCATCTCTTTTTGCCTCCAACACTATTTATGGTGATGATGTGGTGTCCTGTAGGAGAAACCGGTATCCTTTGTTAACATTACTAACCCACCTGGCCCAGAAGTCAGAGAAGCTGAAGGAAGACCCAAGGGAAGGTGGAATGGCTGCTGCCTCACATCAGTGAGGTGAACCAGAAGAGAAATGGACACGTGTGAACTGCAAGCTGACACACTCCAAAGCCACAGTACCTGTGTTGACATAAGAAACAAGTCTTTCATTTAACTACAAGTACTTCCTTCTGGCTGGAGTGGGTTTTGCTAGGATGTGTTTCAGGGGTGGGGAGGAAGGTAAGGTGAGAGGAATGAAAGATGAGCCTGGAGAATTTAAGCCAAGTGAGATCACTGCGGATGAACATTTTTATATGAACTCTCTTATAAAGTGTTAAACTGGATGCTGATTGCCATGGGAACCACTAACTATGTTGACCACCCAATTTTCATTTCCAAACATTTAAAGCCATTAGCACAGCACAATTTTTCCTTCATATCTCAGCTCTCCACATTCTTTCCAACATGTATCCACAACGAACTCTCCAGCTTCCTGTAATACTCTTCTTGCTTCGATGTCTCTACCTTTGAAAAATTTGCTCTAAGTCCTCTTCCCCTGCAAATTCCATATCTTCCTTTGTAAATAATGCTCTAAGGAGCATTCATCCAAGCAGGATGGAAATAACCATATTGTGTGTCACTAGACCGTGGCCTTCCTGAGGACTGGAGACTTGTTTACATCATACAAATATCCCCACTGTCTAGTACAGTGTCTGGCACTTAGAAGATATCAATATATGTGTACTGATTACATCAAACTCTAAGAGCTTCTCATCACACACATTGCTTACATGATTTTTTGATTTTTATTAGCAACTTTCATGAAGTAAGTCTGCTGACCAGTTTCAGACAGAAAGAGGCAACACATTTCTGTACTTGAATAGAGGATGAAGAAGAGACATAAAATCTTCTAGTGTCCTTCAGAAAAGCATCTACACATACACTCAAGTTATCAAGAAAGAAAGGAAAATCATTTCTTTTCTGAGGGGTGTTCCAAGAGACAGAAGAACCTCCCATTATTTACCTCTATGTCTTCATTCTTTACCAATTCGTATTCATAATTATCCTCTATAAAGTCTTCCTTATCATTCTTGGTTTCTTTAATCCCGGTAGGACTGCCTGTCAGCTCCTTGAGCAGGTTATAATTATAAAGAGGCTTCAATTTTTAGATGTAGATGAAGTTAAGCAATCTTTGGAAGCTTAGTTTAATATTTGAGGAGGTCAATCTTTGGGCTATTTCCTTAAAAAGTTTTTGTGTTATTCGTGCCAACTCCCTGATCATAGGATCTTCATCCCGAAGCACATGATCAATACCTGTGACAGTAGAAAGGCCATTAGTTCAAGGTAACTCTCACAGTCTGAGAATCTCTAACCCTAAATAGACTCATCATCTTTCACAGAAGTCCCCTGCTCCTTTCCTCCACTCCAATTTTTGTTAACAAATAACATCGAGGAAGTTTTTATCCTCTGTCCTCACTAGACCTCATTAAAAGGACAGTGGAGATATTCACTAAGAATTTATTGAGTGCCTATTATGTTCTCAGCCTTCTTCTAGATAACATCAATACATACTCATGAAGAGGTTCAGTATTAGTACTCATAATAATAATGAAAAAAAAAACTGGACCCAGTCTAAATGTTCATAATAGGGAAATGCTTTAAAATTAGAAATATCACAAAGTGAAATAACACATATACATTAACCTGATGACGCACACCCATATTTCTTGGCATGAAAAAATGTTTATGACACATAGGTGAAAACATGTTAAAACAGGACGGTTTTAAAAATAAATACATAATAGCTTATATTCTTTAAGAATATCTTGATAAGATATATAGAAACATGCTAATATAATTATATCCAGATGCTGGACTTGGGGGACAATATAATTTTATTTCTTAGTAAAAAGAAGTAGAGAAGGAAAATAGGACAAATTTAGAAAAGAGTTAAAGAGCAAGAGGAGGAGGAAGAGAGAAAGAAGAAAAATATTCTGAGAGATAAGGAGGGAGAATTACAGGGCTTAGTATTTAGCAGGTAGTCAACAAATAAGTACTGAATAAACAAATGAATGGATGAAACATGAAAAAAAGAAGGAAGATGATGTGTCAGTATAGGTTCATAGGTTGTAACAAATGTACTGAGTTCTCTAGGGGTGCCATCTAGTGGGGAATGTTGGTAATTAGGGAGGCTGTGCATATGTGGGGGCAGGAGGTATATGGGAAATCTCTGTATCTTTTTTTTTTTTTCTGCACACACAGCTTGTAGAAGTTCCTGGGCCAGGGGTTGAACCCGCCCTACAACAGTGACCCAAGCCACAGCAGTGACAATGCTAGATCCTTAGCCCCCTGCACCATAAGGGAACACTGAAATCTCTGTATCTTCCATTCAGTTTTTCTGTTAATCTAAAACTGCTCTAAAATATAAAGTCTATTACAAAAGAATAAAAGAAGGCAGGCACTGAATTTTCTACATTACCTATTTGCATAGCTTCTCCCAAAAGAGGAAATTAGACAGAGGCTGAGAGAGAGAGATGCTGATGATCTGAACATTTTAATAGAATAAACATTACCCTAGTTTAATTTCTTCTAGTGCAACTGCATGCTGTTATGCCTTAAAATGTAAACTCTCTGAGGGATCTGCTTTGTCTGCTGTTGTATGTTCTACAGATAGAATGGTGTGGTCACACCATCAATGCTGGAAAAATATTTATTGGGTGGATAAATGAATGAATGAATGAATTCTTAACTCTGTAGTTTCTAAGTATTGTAGGATGATTGTTAGGTCTCCAATAATGAGAGGTATAGATGGAGATACTGAAACAGAGAGGAAGAATAGAAAAAAAAAAAAAAGATGCCCCCTTAACCCGCTCCTTCCATTGATTCCCTCTTAACCACATACGCACCTCAACCACTCCCTTCCCATCCCTGGCACCACTATGGAACTCATGTATAAACTGAATAACAAAGAGTGAAGTTATTTAGGCCCATGCCTAAAGATTTCATTATAACTTCAATACTTACCATCAAGCATGACTTCAATCTCATCTCTGAGCAGTAAATGGCCACCCAATTTTGCCAGGTACCCTACGTACAAAGTAAAATTAAAGTTACCCCCAAATACATTATTAAAATACATTATCTGATATTATCTGGCTACCTTCAATGATTTCTTCAAAGCAAAGCCTCTCTAGGTTATCCCTGAATCATCTTTTAGTGCGTTTAAGTAATTATTACTTAATAAAATTCTTTGTTGTGATATATGTATGTGTGCAAATCACAATTCTACAGCTCAATGGATGACCACGAAGTGAATACTTCTAATGACCACCTAGGTCAATAAATAGAGTATTTAATCCTCCCTCATGCCCTTCCCAATATCCTCCTTCCCTGTTCAGAGTACATTATTTTGTTCAGTGTTAACATTGTGAGATTCATCCATTTTATTCTTTTTCTTTATTACTCAATGAATTTTATTACATTTATAGTTGTACAATGATCATCACAAACAAATTTTGTAGCATTTCCATCCAAAACTCTCAGTGCATCCCCCCAACACCCATTCTGTCTCATTTGGAAACCATAAGTTTTTCAAAGTCTGTGAGTCAGTATCTGTTCTGTAAAGAAGTTCATTGTGTCCTTTTTTAAGATTCCACACGTAAGTGGAATTTGATGTTGGTGTCTCACTGTCTGATTGACTTCACTTAGCATGATAATTTCTAAGTCCAACCCTGTTTCTACAAATGATGTTATTTCTTTCCTTTTAATGTCTGAGTAATAGTCCATCGTGTATACGTACCACATCTTTATCCACACCTCTTTTGATGGACATTTAGGTGGTTTCCATGTCTTGGCTATTGTAGAGAGTGCTGCAGTGAACACTGGAGTACATGTGCCTTTTTGAGTCAGGGTTTTCTCTGGACAGATGCCCAGGAGTGGGGATTGATGGATCAATGATAATTCTATTTTTAGACTTTTGGGGACTCTGCATACTGTTTTTCACAGTGGTTTCACCAATTTACCTTCCCACCAACAGTGTAACAGAGTTCCTTTTTCTCCACATCCTTCTGATCACTTATTGTTTGTAGACTTTTTGGTGATGGCCATTCTGGCCTGTGCAAGGTGGTACCTCATAGTGGTTTTGATTTGCATTTCTCTAGTAATGAGTGATGTTGAACATGTTCATGTGTTTTTTGGCCATGTGTATGTCTTATTTAGAGAACTGTCTGTTTAGATCTTCTTCCCCCTTTTTTTATGGGGTTGTTCATTTTTTTGGTATTGAAATGCAGGAGGTATTTATAAAATTTGGAGATTAATCTCTTGTCACTTGCTTCATTTGCAAATATTTTCTCCCGTTCTGTGGGTTGTCTTTTCATTTTGTTTAGGCTTTCCTTTGCTGTTCAGAAACTTTTAAGTTTAAAAGTCCCATTTGTTTATTTTTCTTTTTATTGTCATCAATCTAGGAGGTGGATCTGAGAAGATATTGCTGTGCTTTATGTCAGAGAGTGTTTGGCCTATATTTTCCCCTAAGAGTTTTATAATATCTGATCTTCTATCTAGATCTTTAATCCATTTTGAGTTTATGTTTGTGTATGGTGTTAGGAAGGATTCTAATTTCTTTCTTTTAAATGTGGCTGACCAGTTTTCCCAGGACCACTTATTGAACAGGCTGTCTTTTCTCCATTGTATATTCTTGCTTCCTTTGTCATAGATTAGTTGACTGTAGGTGCATGGGCTTAACTCTGGTCTTTCTATCCTATTCCACTGATCTATGTTTTTGTATTTGTGCCAGTACCATATGGTTTTGATGAGTGTAGCTTTGTAGTATAGTCTGAAGTCAGGGAGACTGATTCTTCCAGCTCCATTTTTCATTTTCAGGAAGTCTTTGGCTATTCTGGGTCTTTTGTGCTTCCAAACAAAGTTTAAAATATTTTGTTCTAGTTTTGTGAAAATTGTCCTTGGTAATTTGATAGGGATTCATTGAATCTGTAGATTGCTTGGGTAGTATAGTCATTTTGATAATATTGATTCTTCCAATCCAAGAGCATGGTATGTCTTTCAGTCTGTTTGTGTCATCTTTGATTTCTTTCATCAGCATCTTATAGTTTTCAGAGTACATGTTTTTGTCTCTTTAGGTAGCTTTATTCCTAAGTATTTTATTCCTTTTGATGCAGTGGTAAATGGGATTGCTTCTCTCATTTCTCTTTCTGATCTTTTGTTGCAACTATATAGAAATGCAGTTGTTTTCTGTGTATTATTTTTGTATCCTGCAACTTTGACAAACTCATTGATGAGCTCTAACAGTTTTCTGGTAGGGTCTTTAGGATTTTGTAGTTATAATATCATGTCATCTGCAAACAGTGATAGTTTACTTCTTCCTTTCCAGTTTGGATTCCTTTTATTTCTTTTTCTTCTCTGATTGCTGTGGCTAGGACTTCCAAATCTAAGTTGAATAGTAGTGGCAAGAGTTGACATCCTTGTCTAATTCCTGATCTCAGAGGTTATTCTTTCAGCTTTTCACCATTGAGAATGATGTTAGCTCTGGGTTTGTCATAGATGGCCTTTATTATGTTGAGGTAGTTTCCATCTATGTCAACTTCTAAAGGGTTTTTATCAGAAATGGGTGTTGGATTTTGTCAAAGGCTTTTTCTGCATCTATTGAGAGGATCATATGGTTTTTTATTCTTCAGTTTGTTAACTGGTGTATCACACTGATTTATTTGCAGATATTGAAGAATCCTTGCATCCCTGGGATAAATGCCACTTGATCATGATGTGCAATCCTTTTAATATATTGTTGGATTCATTTGGCTAGTATTTTGTTGAGTTTTGTGTCTATGTTCATCAGTGAAATTGGCCTGTAATTTTCTTTTTTTGTGGTATCTTTGCCTGGTTTTGGTATCAGGGTGCTGGTTGACTCATAGAACGAGTTTGGAAGTGTCCCTTCCTCTGCAATGTTTTGGAATAGTTTCAGAAGGATAGGTGTTAGCTCTTCTATAAATGTGTGATAGAATTCGCCTGTAAAGCCATCTGGTCCTGGACTTTTGTTTGTTGGAAATTTTTAAATCACGGTTTCAATTTCAGAACTTGTGATTGGTCTATTCTTATTTTCCAATTCATCTTGGTTTAGTCTTGGAAGATTGTACTTTTCTAAGAATTTGTCCATTTCTTCTAGGTTTTCCATTTATTGGTATATAGTTACATATAATAATCTTTTATGATCCCTTTTATTTTTGTAATGTCCTTTGTCACTTCTCCTCTTTCATTTCTAATTATATCGATTTGAGTCTTTTCTCTTTTTTTCTTGATAAGTCTGACTAAGGGTTTATCAATTTTATTGATCTTTTCAAAGAACCAGCTTTTAGTTTCATTCATCTTTTCTCTGGTTTTCATCATTTCTATTTCATTGATTTCTGCTCTGATTTTTATGATTTCTTTCCCTCTGCTAACTTTAGGTCTTGTCTGTTCTTCTCTCTCTAGCTTCTTTAGATGTAAAGTTAGGCTGTTTATTTGATCTTTTTCTTGTTTCCTGAGGTAGGCTTGTATTTCTATAAATTTTCTTCTTAGAACTGCTTTTGCTGCATCCCAGAGGTTTTGGAGTGTCATATCTTTGTTTTCATTTTCTTCTAGGTATTCTTTAATTTCCTCTTTGATTTCTTCAGTGATCCATTGGTTGTAGTAGCATGTCGTTTAGTCTCCACGTGTTTGTGTTTTTTGAAGTTTTTTTCTTGTTGATCTCCAGTCATATAGTGTTGTGGTCATAAAAGATGCTTGATATGATTTCAATTTTCTTAAAGTTACTGAGGCTTGATTTGTAGACCAGGATGTGATCACTCTTAGAGAATGTTCCATGAGAAGAATGTGTATTCTGTTGCTTTTGGACAGAATGTCCTATAAATACCTATATAAGTCCATCTGGTCTAATGCTTCACTCAGGGCCTGTGTTTCCTTATTGATTTTCTGTCTGGATGATCTATCCATTGCTAAAAGTGGGGTGTTAAAGTCCCCCACTATTATGTTATTGTCAATTTCTCCTTTTAAGGTTATTAGCAGTTGCCTTATGTATTGTGATTCTATGGTGGGTGCATAGATATTTAAAACTGTTATATCTTATTCTTGGATTGATCCTTTGATCATTATGTAGTGCCCTTCCTTGTCTCTTAAAATGTTCTTCATTTTAAAGTTTATTTTGTCAGATAGGAGTATTGCTACTCTGGCTTTCTTTTGATGCCCGTTTGCATGGAATATTTTCTTCCATCCTCTCACTTTCAATTTGTATGTGTCTCTAGAACAGAAGTGGTTCTGTTGAAGACAGCATATATATATGTCTTGTTTTTGTATTAATTAGGCCAGTCTATGTCTTTTGGTCAGGGCATTTCATCCATTAACACTTACGGTAGTTTTTGCATGTATATTCTCATTGCTGTTTTATTAACTGTGTTGGATTTTTGTTGCTCTTTTTTCTTCCTTTTTTCTCTTTTCATTCCTCTTGTGGTTTGATGACTATCTTTGTGTTGTATTTGAATTTATCTTTCTTATTTGTGTGCTTATCTACTGTAGATTTTTGTTTTGCAGTTACCCTGAAGTTTTGATATAGGAGTCTATATATAAACAAGACTGTTTTAAGTTATTGGTTTCTTAACTGCAAGTGTGTCTCCAGTGTCCTGTATTCATACTCGCCTCTTCTCAAGATTTCTGATTTTGTTAGCATAATTGCATGTGGTGATTTCCTATCTTTACTGTATATATGCCCTTGTTTCCGGTTGTGGCCTTTTCTTTTCTGCCTAGTGAAGTTCCTTTATTATTTGTTGTAAAATTGGTTTAGTGTTGCTGAGTTCTCTTAGCTTTTGCTTATCATGTAAACCTTTTGATTTCTCCTTCAAATCTGAATGAGAGCCTTCCTTGGTAATCTTGGTTGGATGTTTTTTTCTTTCATCACTCTGAGTATATCATGCCACTCCATTCTCGCCTGAAGAATTTCTGCTGAGAAATCTGCCAAAAACCTTATTGGAGTTCCCTTGTTTGTTGTTTCTTTTGCCCAGTTGCTTTCAATATTTTCTCTTTGTCTTTAATTTTGGTCAGTTTGATTAGTATGTGTCTTGGGGTGTTCCTCCTTGCATTTATTTTATGTGGTACTCATTACACTTCATGGATTTGAGTGAGAGTTTCCTTTCCCATGTTAGAGAAGTTTTCAGCTATTATGTCCTTGAATTTTTGGGGGGGGGTCCATTTCTCGCTTCTCCTTCTGGCAACCCTATAATATGGATGTTGTTGCATTTAACATTGTCACAGAGTTCTCTGAGACTCAATTTCTCTTCAGTCTTTCTTCTCTTTTCTGTTCCACATCAGTGATTTCTACCAGTCTGTCCTCCACCTCGCTTATTTGTTCTTCTGCTTCCTGTATTCTGCTGTTGCTGCTTCTAATGAATTTTTTATTTCAGTTATTGTGTTTTTCATCTCTGCTTGTTTAATCCTTAAGTCTTGCGTTTCTTTGCTCATTGTTTCCTGTAAATTATCAGTCTTTGCCTCCAGTTTATTTCCAATGTCTTGCATCATCTTCAGCATCAACAGTCTAAAGTCTTTTTCCTGGAGGCCGATAATCTCCAGATCTCCAGATCACTTAGCTGTTTTTCTGTTTTTTTTTTTTCTTTCTCCCTTATCTGAATTACAGTTCTCTGCCTTTACATTTTTATAGGTTTTTGGCGTGGTGTCCTTTTTGCAGACAATAGAGTTGTAGTCTCTCTTATTTCTGGTGTCTCTCCCCTTGTGGCTGAAGTTTGTAAAGGAGCTTGCTGTAGGCTTCCTGATGGGCGGGACTGGTGCCTGCCCACTGGTAGGTGGGGCTGATTCCTATCCCACTGGTGGATTGGACTTTGTCTCTGGGTGATATTAGAGGTGGGTATGTGCCTGGCAGGGGGTGGGGGTGGGGGCTTCAGGCAGCCTGTTTACTGGTGGGTAAGACTGTTATCCTACCTGGATTATTGTTTGGCCTGGGGCTCTTCAGCACTGATGGGTGGGGCCAGATTTTCCCAAAATTGCTACCTCCAGAGAAATACATGCTAATCAGAGCTACAGCTGCTGGCCTACACTACAGCCATAACAATATCAGATGTAAGCAACATCTGCACCCTACACCACAATTCATGGCAACACCAGACCATAACCCACTGAGCAAGGCCAGGTATCGTACCTGTGACCTCATGGGTCATAGATTCATTTCCACTGCCCCACAATGGGAATTCACAGAATTTAAGCACTTTTTGTTTTTTTAGTTTTTTAGTTTTGTCTTTTTAGGGCTGCACCCATGGCATATGGAGGTTCCCAGGCTAGGGGTGTAATCAGAGCTATAGCTACCTGCCTATGCCACAGTCACAGCAATGACAGAGCTGAGTCGTGTCTGTGACCTACACTAGAGCTCATGGCAATGCCAGATCCTTAACCCACTTAACAGGGCCAGGGATCAAACCTGCAACCTCATGGTTCCTAGTCATATTCGTTTCTGCTGCACCACGACAGGAACTCTGGTAGTTTTGTTATTTTTTTTTAGAGAAGTTGAGCTCCACTCCTTCTATCCTGCTATCTTAATTCCGTATCCTCTCTCTCTCCAAAGTCTTCAATGTTTCTCAACATAGCAATAATTCATTCATTTCCATTGCTGCATGAGAGCGCTCGGCACAACATTCCTTGTAAAACAGCCATACTTACTGGCTCATTTGTTTATGGATCATCTGTGACTGCCTCAACACTACAAAAGCAGAGTTGAGTAGTTAAGAAAGAGAACACATGGTACTCAAAGCCTGAAATATTTACTATCTGGTTTTTTTACAAGAGTGGGCTGAATGCTTTATATGATATTGCATCTCGTGAATGCAGTACTTTTTATACATTCAGTCTATAATACACAACCTGTTGTTTCCAATTTTGGGCTACTATGAATAGTGATGTTATTGTGGGTATTCTTGTACATGAATCTTGTTGTGTGTTTGTATGCATTGCTGTTTGGTATATAGCTAGGGGTGGTATTACTGGCTAGTGGATATGCTTATGCTCACCTTAATTCATTACTGCAAAACAGTTTCCAAGGTGGTTGTACTAATTTTCACTCCTACCAGTATTATATGAAATTTTACATTGCTCTTCATTCTAATACTTGGTGTTATTAATCTTTCTCCTTTTAGTCATTCTCATGTGTTTGGTGGCAGTATCACATTGTGATTTTAATTTGATTTTTTTGCGATGACTAGTAAGTTTTGTATATTTCTTTTTTTATTTTTGTGTTGTGTGTTTGCACTGTTTTGTGTTTGTTGTGTGTGTTGTATGTGTGTTGGGCTGTTATTTTTGGGTTGTGTGTTTGTGTTGTTTTGTGTGTGTTGTGTGTGTGTTTGTGTGTGTCTTGTGTTGTGTGTTAGTTTTGTGTGTGTGTTGTGTGTGTGTTGTGTTTGTGTGTTTGTGTGTGTGTTGTTCTTATGTTTGTTGTGTGTGTGTGTTTGTGTGTCTGTTGTGTGTGTGTGCTGTGTTGTGTGTGTGTTGTGTTGTGTGTTTGTGAGGTGTGTGCTGTGTTGTGTGTGTGTACTGTATGTATTGTGTTATTGTGTGTGCGCTGTGTGTGTGTGCTATTTGTGTATAATGTGTGTATTGTGTGTGTGGGTGTTTGTGTTGTGCTGTTGTTTGTGTGTTGTTCGTGTGTTGTGTGTGTGTGTGTTGTGTGTTTGTGTGTGTGTTGTGTGAGTGTTTTGTGTGTTTGTTCTGTATATGTGTGTTGTGTGTGTTGTGTTGTTTTGTGTGTGTTGTGTGTGTGTGTTGTGTTGTGTGTGTGTGTTGTGTTTGTGTGTGTGTTTTGTGTGTTTTGTGTGTTGTGTTTTGTGTGTGCTCTGTGTATGTGTGTTGTGTTTATTGTGTTTTTTGTGTGTTGTGTGTGTTTTTTGTGTGTGTTGTGTGTGTGTTTTGTGTGTGTTGTGTGTGTTATGTTGTGTGTGTGCGCTGTGTGTGTGTTATGTCTGTGTGTTGTGTAGTGGGGTGTGTGTTCTGTATATGTGTTGTGTGTGTGTGGTGTGTTGGTGATTTGTTGTGTGTGTGTTGTGTGTGTCTTGTGGTGTTGTGTGTGTGTTGTGTTGTGTGTGTGTGTTGTGTTGTTGTGTTTGTGTTTTGTTTTGTCTGTGTTGTGTGTGTGTTTTGATGTTTTCTGTGTGTTGCTTGTGTGTTTCGTGTGTGTTTTGTGTGTGTGTTGTGTGTTTGCTGTGTCTGTGTGTTGTGTAGTGGGGTGTGTGTTGTGTGTATGTGTTGTGTGCGTGTTGTGTGTGTGTGTGGTGTGTTTGTTTTGTGGTTGTGTGGGTGTTGTGTGTGCGTGTTGTGTGTGCTGTGTGCGTGTGTTGTGTGGTTGTGTTTGTGTTTTGTTGTGTGTGTATTGTGTTGTTTTGTGTGTGTTGTCTGTGTCTTGTGTGTTTGTTGTGTTTGTGTGTGTTGTGTGTGTGTTATGCATGTGTGTTTGGTTGTGTCTTGGGTTCTTGTGTGTGTATGTTGTGTGTGTGGTTGTGTGTGTGTGTTGTGTGTGGGTTGTGTTGTTGTTGTGTTTGTTGTGTGTGTGGGTTTTTCTCTGTGTTGTGTGTGTTTTTGTGTTTGTATTTGTGTGTTGTGTTGTATTTGTGTGTGTGGTGTGTGTGTTGTTTTGTGTGTGTGTGTGCTGTGTGTGTTGTCTTGTCTGTGCCGTGTGTATTGTCTTATTGTGTGTGTGTTGTGTGTGTGTGACGTTTGTGTGTTATGTCTGTGTGTTGTGTAGTGGTGTGTGTGTTGTGTGTATGTGTTGTGTGTTTGTGTGCCATGTGTGTGTTGTTTTGTTGTGTGTGTGTGTGTGTTTTTTTTTAAACATTACACCCAGTTGTACAGCGTGGTGACAGGGTTACACATCACAGGTGGTTAGACTTAGTTCCCAGTGCTATACAGTGGTATCTTCTTGCTTTTCCAGCCCAGAGGCAACAATGTACAGCTATTAACCCCAGACCCCCCTACCATCCCATTCCCTCCCCCACCCTTGTGGCAACCACAAGTCTGTTCTCCAAGTCCTTGATTTTTTTTTTTCTGCATAAAGGTTCATTTGTGCAGTATGTTAGATTCCAGTTATTAGTGATATCATATGGTATCTGTCTTTCTCCTTCTGACTTCATTCAGTATAAGGGTCTCTAATTCCATCCATGTTGTTGCAAATGACGTTCTTTTATTCTTTTTTATGGCTGAGTAGTATTCCATTGTGTATATGTACCACATCTTCCTAATCCAATCTTCTGTCGATGGGCATTTGGGTTGTTTCCATGTCTTGGCTATTGTGAATAGTGCTGCAATGAACATGCATGTGCAGGTGTCTTTTTCAAGAAAAGTTTTGTCCAGGTATATGCCCAAGAGTGGGATTGCTGAGTCACATGGTAGTTCTATGTATAGTTTTCTATGGTATCTCCACACTGTTTTCCATAGTGGTTGTACCAGTTTACATTCCCACCAACAGTGCAGGAGAGTTCCCTTTTCTCCACACCCCCTCCTGCAATTGTTGCTTGTGGACTTGTTAATGATGGCCATTCTGACCTGTGTGAGGTGATATCTCATAGTAGTTTTGATTTGCATTTCTCTAATCATCAGTGATGTTGAGCATTTTTTCATGTGTTTGTTGGCCATCTGCATCTCTTCTTTGGAGAACTGTCTATTTAGGTCCTTTGCCCATTTTTCAGTGGGTTTTTTTTTTTTTTTTTTTTTTTTTTTTTTTTTTTTTTTTTTTTTGCTGTTGAGCTGCATAAGTTGTTTATATATTTTTGAGGTTGGGCCCTTGTCAGTTGCATCATTTGACATTATTTTCTCTCATTCTGTAAGTTGCCTTTCAGTTTTCTTTATGGTTTCTTTTAGTTTTGTATATTTCTTGACCACTTTAATGTTCCTTTTGTGAAATGCCTTGACAAGTCTCTTGTCTGCTTTTATATTGAGTTGAATTTTTATTATTTATTTGTAGACATTTGTAATTCTGTATACTAATCTTTTAAAATATTACACCATTATAGGTAACTTCTCCTATCCCAGGGCTAAACTTTTCTATTTGTAATTTTTTGTTGATGAACAGATGTCCGTATAATGTTTTTTTCTGGAAAGAATTTTTTTCAGTTGACATGTAGTTGATTTACAATATTGTGTTACTTTCAGCACATATAGCACATTGATTCAGTTACATGTATATTATATATATATATATATACATATTTATATGTATATATATTCTAAGAATCTTTCTCTTATAGGTTATTACAGAATATTGAGTATATTTTCCTGTAGTATATAGTGGGCCCTTGCTGATTATCTATTTTATAAGTAGAATCATGTGTATGTTGATTCCAAACTCCTGATTCATACCTCCCACCACCTCTTTTTCCCCTTTGATAACAAAAAGTTTGTTTTCTATGTCTGTGATTCTTTTCTGGTGAAACAAGATTGTTTGTGTGTGTGTGTGAGAGAGAGAGAGATATTGAGATGTATGACTAGTTTGTATATTTTTTGGAAATAATTGGTTGCATTATTTGCAAACATTTCCTCCCCTTTTATAGGTTGCCTTTTCATTTTGGTTATGATTTCAGTTACTGTGCAAAAGCTCTTAAGTTTAATTAGGTCTCATTTATTTATTTTTATTTTTATTTCCATTATACTTTGAGATGAATCCAAAAAGATATCACTGAGATTTATGTCAAAGAGTGTTCTGCCTATCTTTTTCCCTAGAAGTTTTATAGTATCTGGTCTTACGTTTAGGTTTTTAATACATTTTGAGTTTATTTTTTTGTGTGATATTAGAGAATGTTCTAATTTTATTCTTTTACATGTAGCTGTCCAGTTTTCCCAGAACCACTTATTGAAGAGACTGTCCTTTCTCCATTGTATATTCTTTCCTCTTTTATCATAGATTTATTGACAATAGGTGTGTGCATTTTTTTCTGGGCTTTCTATCCTATTCCATTGATCCATATTTCTGTTTTTGTGCCAGTACCATATTTTTTGATGGCCATAGCTTTATAGTACAGTCCAAAGTTGGGGAGCATAATTTCTCCAGCTTCATTTCTCTTTTTCAAGATTGCTTTGGCTATTCAGGTTCTTTTCTATGTTTCCTTACAAATTTTAACATTTTATTTCTAGTTCTCTGAAAAATGTCATTGGTAATTTGATAGGGATTGCACTGTATCTGTAGATTGCCTTAGGTAGTATAGTTATTTTGACAAAGTAGATTCTTCTAGTCCAAGAACAGGATATATTTTTCCATCCATTTACGCCATCTTTGGTTTATTTGATCAATGTCTTTTAGTTTTAGGAGCACATATATTTTTCCCCCTTAGGTAGGTTTAAACCTAGGTATTTTATTCTTCTTTATGCAACGGTAAATGGGATTGTTTCCTTAATTTCTCTTTTAGATCTTTTTATTATTAGTGTATAGGAATGTAAAGGATGCATCTGCATTCATTTTGCATCCTGCAGTGTTACTGAATTCATTGATGAGCTCTAATAGTTTTCTGGTAGCATCTTTAATGTTTTCTATGTATAGTGTCATGTCATCCTCAAGTAGCAACAATGTTACTCTTCTTTTCCAATTTGGATTCTTTTTATTTCCTTTTCTTATCTGATTGCCATGGCTAGAACTTCCAAAACTATGTTGAATAAAAGTGAGAATGTACATCCTTGCCTTTTTCCTGATCTTAAAGGAAATGGTTCCAGTTTTTCACCACTGAGAATGAATGGTGTGGGTTTGTCATATATGGCGTTTATTACGTAGAAGTAGGTCTGCTATGCCCACTTCCTGAAGGGTTTTTATCACAATTGCATGTTGAGTTTTGACAAAGGTTTTTTTTTCTGCATTTATTGAGATGATCATATAGTTCTTACTCTTCAATTTGTTAATTTGGTATATCAGAGTGATTGATTTGTGGATATTGAAAAATCTTTGCACTCCTGGAATAAATCATATTTGATCATGGTGTATGACCTTTTAATGTATGGTTGGGTTTGATTTGCTAATATTTTGTTGAGAATTTTTGCACTATGTTCATGAAAATTATTGTATATAATTTTTTTGAGCTATCTTTGATTTTGGTTTCAAGGCATTGGTGGCTTCATAGAATGAGTTTGTAAATATTCTTTCCTCTGCATTTTCTTTGGAATAATTTCAGAAGGATAGATGTTAATGCTCTGTAAATATCTGGTATAATTCTCCTGTGAAGCTATCTCATCCTGGACAGAAGTCCCTATTTTTAATATAGTCCATTTTATGGTTATCAAATTTCAGGGTCCTGATAGGAAACCTTTGATGTCTTGAGGTCATAAAGATATTCTCCCATATTTTTTTAGAAGCTTTATTATTTTACCTTTTACGCATTTAGATTGCAAATCTAACTGGAATTCTTGGAATAAGGTAGGGGACCTATGTAATTTCCCAGCATCATTAAAAGAAAAAACCTTTCTCTATTGCCTTGCAGGTCATCTACATCATAAATTGTGTGTTGGCCAGTGTCTTGACTCTAGCATTGTGCCACTTCCATGATACCTTAATGTATAATATGTCTTCATATTCATTAGTATAAGTTCTTCAATGTTGTGGTTCTTCAAATTATCTTGGCTATTCCAAAACCTTTAAATTTTCATGTAAAATTCAGAATCAATTTCTCAAATGTCACACACACACACACACACCAAAAACCCCTAGTGAAATTTTGTTTGAAGTTGCATTGAATATACAGATCAATTTGTGGAGAGTTGACATTGTTACAGTACTTTATCCTTTAATCCACAAACATGACATATCACCCTACTTATATCTTCTTAAAATATTCTCAAGGTTTTCTTGTTTTGTGTGTGTGTGCATATGTATTGTACATTTTTCTGTGCTTTATTTAAAGGTACTTGATGAATTTTGATGCAATGTATTAGACATTTAAAATTTTATTTTCTACAGTAAGTGATTAAGATGGTGGAGGAATAAGACAGCACTCACCTTCTCCCAGAGCACATTAAAAAAAATCTGCATGTAGAATGATTCACAAAGAACATCTACTGAATGCTGGCACAAAACTTTCAACTTCCCAAAAGGGCAAGAAACCACCCAAATAACTGGGTATAACAAAAGAAAAAGAGAGAGAGAGAGAGAGAAAAGTAATCAGGATGGGACTAGCACTGAGATGGGACAGCTCCTGAGAGGGAGCTTTGAAAGAGGTGGGACTATCAGGATAGGACTATCACAGGATGGGACAACTTCTGAGAGGGAGCTGTGAAAGAGGAAATGAGCCCAGGCCCTGGGAAACCACCTAACTGACAGGAGGATCAGCAGACATGAAAGGACCTCAAAATCTCAGAGAAAAGTGTCCTAGGAGGAGAAAGCAGAGTGACGCATACACAGACCATTGGTACCACTGACCCTGAACGCCACATCCTGAGATGCTCAGGCAGGGACTGGGTGCTGAGATTCAGGATCTAGAGGTCAGTTCCTGGGAGAGGCCAAAGGTTGCCTGTGGGGAAACAGCATGAGGTGCTAGGAGATGGTGTGCCATGGGCTGGGGAGCAGAACTCCACAGCTGAGGGAACCCAGCAGGAGGTCTGGGCTCACAGGAGAAACAAGGCACCATTGTAGGGAAGGGCATGGGGAGGAGAGGAAGACTGCCGTAAATATCTTTCCCTGCACACACACAGACTCTCAGAGGGCAGGGCATCTCTGGCATAGGCTAGATGTGGCAAGCCACCACTTGCATGGGCTACAAGTGATAGGGAATCTCTTATGCAGGCTACAGGTGGCAGGGTGTCTCTTGAGCAGGCTAAGAGCAGTGGGGGGTGCTAAGCATGATGCAGCACCTCTTGTGTGATGTAAAGGCAGCAGGGACAACCACTGTAGTTATTTCAGACACCAGAGGTGGGTGTGGCCCACCACCACTAGGGGTCCATGATCAGGCACTACCTGCTGTCCCAGTCACCTCAGAGGTTGGCACAGAGGAGGGCACTGAACTGAGCACCACCTGTTGTTGCTGTCACTACCCTGGGAACACAGCCTGCTGCTGCCACTGCCAATCTCTCTGGGTGCCACCTAGACTTGCCTGAAGATCACTGCCAATTCCCAGGACCCTGCAACTAGGAGCAGCCTGTACCACCTCTGCATAGGTCCTTGTAACAGTGAAAGGCCCAGCAATGAAGCACTGGATACTACCTCTGCCCATTGCTTCTATCTCCATGGAAGCAAAGGCAGCACCCTATTAAAGCAGATAATAACATACATACACTGAGGAAAGAAACAGCAGAGTAGCCCTCATAAAATACCCAGGGACACTCTTGCATATAAATAGCCCTTGAGAACTACAGTAGTTGTTTTCCCTAAACTCACAGAGTAAGAAAAATATAAGCAATATGAATAAGCTCAGGAAACACTCCCAATTAAAATAAGAGAATACCCTGGAAAGAGCAGTCTAACAGATACTGAGTTCAAAAAGTAGATAATGAAAATACAAAAGGAGTTAAGAACAATTATGAACAGCAATGCAGATTACTTTAGAAAGGAAATGGAAAATAAAAGGAAGAGCCAAGAAAAAATAGATAATTCAATTGCAGAGGCAAGCTGAGTTTTAGGCACTGAAGAAAAGAATGAATAATGCAGAAGAATGAATTAGTGACTTGGAAAAGAGAAAAATGGAAATCACCCAATCAGGACATTCATTAAACCAAATAAAAATATGAAAGCAATATAAGGCATCTATAAGATAATATAAAGCAACCTAAGCTATGCATAATAGGGATTCTGGAAGAGCAAGAAAAAGGGATTGAAAACGTATTTGAAGAACTTATGGCTCAAAACTTTCCAAATCTAAAGGAAACAGTTATAAAGATACAGGAAGCACAGATGGCACCAAACAAGTTGAACCCAAACAGGTCCATGCCAAAACATATAATAAAAAATAGCAAAAGTTAAAGAGAGGATTCTAAAGGCAATAAGAGAAAAACACAGAGTTAATTACAAGGGAACCCCCATAAAGATGATTGCTCTACAGAAACACTACAGTGCTGGAAGAGAATGCCAAGCTATATTTAAAGTTCTAAAAGGGAAAAATTTGCAGCCTAGAATACTCTACTGCGCAATAATATAATTTAAAATAGAAAGAGAAATAAGGAATTTCTCCAATAAGCAAAAACTAAAAAAGTGTATAGCAACAGTAAACCCATTCTAAAGGAAACACTGAAAGGACCCCTCAAAATAAAAAAAAAGAAGAAGAAGAAATAGGATGGAGGATATCACAATTGGAAAGCAATAATTTAAATAAGCCAGTACACAGATCAAAAAAAGAAAAAGCTATTGTAAAAGTGATGATAAACACAGGGAATAGCAAAAGGACAAGCATGAAGGTGTTAAAAAAAAGGACTTTAAAATAGCAAAATGTAGAGAAGGAAATGAGAATCTAGACTCCCTTTTTTTCCCAGAATGTGTTTAAACCTATATGACTATCAGGCCAAAGCAAGCAGATATAGGAAGGGGTTAACATACTTGAAAAGCAGGGCAACCATAAATCAAAACCAAACAATACTTTCATAAAATCTAAAAAGGACAAAAGCATAAAATAAAATCTACCGATCATAAAAAGAAAGGAACAAAGGAGAAACATAGAATCAACTGGAAAACAAGAATTGAAATGGCACTAGTGTCAGGGATATGACATTCTGTGAGCTGTGGTGTATGTCACAGACATGGCTTGGAACCTGCATTGCTCTGGCTATGGCCTAAGCTGGCAGCTGTAGCTCAGATTTGACTCCTAGCATGGAAACTTCCATATACTGTGGTTGGGGCCCTAAAAAAGCCAAAAAGTGGGGTTACTAAATAGATACTTGTCAATAATTACCTGGAATGTCCATGGACTGAGTGCTTTAATCAAAAGACATAGAGTGGCAGGCACTGATTTAAAAAAAAAAAAAAAAAGAGCCTACAATATGCTGTCTACAACAGACTCACCATAGGGCAAAGAACACATATAAGTTGAAAGTTTAGGGATGGGAAAAGATATTTCATATAAATGGGAAAAGACAGGAAAGCAGGAGTTGCAATACTCATATCAGACAAAATAGACTTTAAAACAAAAGCCACAGAAACAAAGAAGGACACTATTTAACCACAAAAGGAGCCATTCAAGATTAGGATGTTACAATCTTTAATATATATGCCCCTAATATAGGAGTACACAAATACATAAAACAAATACTAACAGATATAAAAAGAGAAACTGATGGGAATACAGTAATAGTAGGAGATTTTAACATCCCACTCATATCAGTGGAAAGATCCTCTAGAAAGAAAATCAATAAGGTCACAAAGATCCTAAATGACACAATGGAAAAGTTAGACAGGCGACATTTTCAGGAGTACATCCAAAAATATCAGAATATATGCTCTTTTCAAGTGCATGAGGAATATTCTCAATGATTGACTGTATACTGGGGAACAAAACTAACCTAAACAAATTTAAGTGTATAGAAATTATTTCAAGCATCTTCTCTGACCACAGTGGCATGAACTTGCAGTCAATGACAGGGAAAGAATCGAGAAATAGCTTTCTACATGGAGACCAGAAAACATGCTACTAAAAAACCAATAATTCAATGACAATATCAAAAGGGAAATTAAAAAATACCTCGAGACAAATGATAATGAAAATACAACCATTTAAAATCTATAGGAGGCCTCAAAAGCAGTCTTAGAAGGAATTTCATAGAAATACAGGCCTTCCTCAGAAAAGAAGAAAAATCTCAAATCAACAACTTAACCCACCACCTAAAAGATTTAGAAAAAGAATAAACAAAACCTAGAGCCACCAGCAGAAGGAGATCATAAAAATCAGAGAGAAAATCAATAAAAGATAGGTTAAAAAAAAGAAAAAATCAATAAAACTAAGAGCTGGTTCTTTAAAAGAGTAAACTAAATTGACAAACCTCTGGTCAGACTCACCAAGAAGAGGAGAGAACTAACTCAAAAGCAAAATAAGAAATGAAAAGAGAGAAATATCAGCAGATACTGCAGAAATAAAGAAAAATAAGGGAATATTGTGAACAATTTACGTGCCAATAAACTTGACAACCTTGGAGAAATGGACAACTTTCTAGAGACTTATAGCCTGTCAAAACTGAATCAAAAAGAATTAGCTCAATCAATTGAACAGACTGATCATTAGAAATGAAATTGAATACATCATAAAAACACTCCCTACAAACAAAAGTCCAGGACAAATGGCTTCACACGTGAATTCTACCAACCATACAAAGAAGAACTTGTACCCATCCTTCTTAAACTTTTCCAAAAGGTTGAAGAAGAAGGAACACTCCCAAAGACATTCTATGAAGCCACCATCACCCTAACACCAAAACCAGACAAAGATACTACCAAAAAAGAAAATTATAGGCCACTACCTTTGATAAATATAGATTCAAAAATTCTCAACAAAATTTTAGCCAACCAAATCCAGCAACATATAAAAAAGGTCATACACATAGTTCCTATTGTGGCAGAGTGGAAATTAATCCAAGAGTCCAACAGGTATCAATGAGGATATAGTTACTCCTTGGCCTTGCTTAGTGAGTCAGGGATTGAGTGTTGCCATGAGCAGTGGTGTAGGTCTCAGATGTCATTTAGATCTCATGTTTCTGTGGCTATGGCATAGGCTGGAGTTTCTGTCTCTGATTTGACCCCTAGCCTGGGTGCTTCCATGTGCCACAGGTACAGCTCTAAAAAGGAATACACACACACACACACACACACACACACACACACACCATGACCAAGTGGGATTCATCCCAAGTTCACAAGATTGACTCAACATATGCAAATCAATCAATGTCATACATCACATTAACAAAAGAAAAATCAAAAACCAAATAATCATCTCAATAGACATAGAAAAAGCATTTGACAAAACCCAACATCCATTCATGATAAAAACTCTTACCAAAGTGGGTATAGAGGGAACATACCTTAACCTAAACAAAGCCATTTATGACAAACCCAAAGCCAATATAATACTCAACAGAGAAAAGCTGAAAGCTTTCTCACTAAAATCTAGAAGACAAGGATGCCCACTCACACCATTTTTCTTCAACATAGTATAGGAAGTCCTAGGCCCAGCAATCCAGCAAACAAAAGAAGTAAAATGTATCCAAATTATAAAACAAGAGGTAAAATTATTATTCTATGCAGATGACATAGTACTATACATGGAAAACCCCAAGCACTCTGCACAAAATCTACTTGAACAGATCAATGAATTTAGCTAGTAGGAGGGTACAATATTAATATCCAGAAATTGGTTGCATTTCTGTATACTAGCAATGGGATATTAGAAAAGGATTATAAACATACAATACCTGATGTATTTTCAAAATTAAATACCTAGGAATAAACTGACTATGGAGACTTATATGCTAAGAACTATAAAACATTTTTCAAGGAAATTAAAGAGGATTCAAAGAAATGGCAAGATATTCCATGGTCCTGGATTGGAAGAAATAATATCATTAAAATGGCCATACTAGCCCAAAGCAATATATAGAGTAAGTGCAATCCCTATCAAATTACCCATGGCATTTTTCACATAACTAGAACAACAATCCAAAGCAATCATGAGGGGGAAAAATATAACCAGAAGGAAATATGCTCTCAGACTTCAGACAATATTATAAAGCTGCAGTAATCAATACAGTTTGATACTAGTACAAAAACAGACATAAGGACCAATGGAAAAGAATAGAGACCCCAGAAATAAACCCAGACTCCTATGGTCAATTAATCTTCAACATAGGCAAGAGTATAAAAATAGGAAAAAGACAGTCTCTTCAGTAAGTGGTGCTGGGAAAACTGGACAGCTTCCTGTCAATCAATGAAACTAGAACACATCCTCACACTATGCACAAAAATAAACTCTAAATGGCTTAAAGACTGAAACATAAGGCAAAACACCATTAAATTCCTAAAAGGGAACACAGGGAAAATATTCTCTGACATCAACTACACAAACATTTTCTTAGGTCAGTCTCCCCTAAAACAAAAATAAACCAATAGGACCTAATCAAATTTACAAGCTTTTGCACAGCAAAGGAAAGCATAAAAAGAAAAAAAAAAAGACAACTTACAGAATGGGAGAAAATCATTTCAAATGATGCAACAAACAAGGGCTTGCTTAATCTTTAAAATATTCAGTTTATACAGCTCAACACCAAAAAACCAATAACCCAATTGAAAAATGGGCAGAAAACTTGAATAGATATTTCTCCAAAGAAGATATACATGTCGGCAACAGCCACAGGAAAAAATGCTCAACATCACTAATTATGAGATAAATATAAATCAAAACCACAATGAGGTACCACTTCACACTGGTCAGAATAGCCATCATTAACAAGTCAACAAATAACAAATGCTGGACAGGACGTGGAGAAAAAGGAACCCTCCTTCGCTGTTGGGAATCTAAATTGGTACAACCACTATGGAAAACAGTGTAAAGATTCCTCAGGAAAATAAATATATACTCCCATATGATCCAGCCATTCCACTCCTAGGCATATATCCATACAAAACTTTAATTCAAAGAAATACAGGAACCCTCATATTCATTGCAGCACTATTCACAATAGCCAAGACATGGAAACAACCTAAATGTATGGACAGATGAATGGATTAAGAAGATGGAGTACTACTCAGCCATAAAAAGAACAAAATAGTGCAATTTGCCACAACATGGATGGAACTACATATGCTCATACTAAGTGAAGTAGGTCAGAAGGTGAAAGACAAAAACCATATGATATCACTTATATCCGAAATTTAATTTAGGGTACAAATGAACCTATGAAGAAAGCTTTGTAAAGTTAGGTTGACTCAGCGAACCTTTTACCCTTTATGTTTTTGTTTCTTCCTTGGTGTAACTGCAAAAATTCTGAAGGTAATCAGAAAACACATGCTAAGGATGATGGCATTATAATAGCAATGATGCAATGAATATCTGTATACACTCATCCTTTCTTATATATGTATATATCAGAAGAAATCTCTGGAAATTATTGAGTCGAAAGAATATGCATAGCACATTTGGGTGGATCTTACCAAACTGTTCTTAAACTTTATAGTAATTACAATCTGAACAGTAAGTGATTACTTATTTCACGCAATCTGGACAAAAATGTGTATTATTAATGGATGGAAACACTTTCTCAATTCAGTTTGCATCACATTTTTTTTAAAATGGCCACACCAATAGCATATGGAAGTTCGTGGTCCTGGGACTGAATCTGAGCCCTGATGCAATCTATGCTACTGCTGCAGCAAAGCTGGATCCTTTAAACTACTACTTAACCCGCTGTGCCAATCTGGGGTTTGAACCCAGACCTCTGCAGCTACCCAAGCTGCTGCAGTTGGATTCTTGACACACTGAGCCATAGCAGGAACTCCTGCATCACTTTTTTGATGAAGCTATGAAAAAAATTTATGTGTATGAGCCAATGATTTTTTTTCATGTACTTATCCCTATTTCTAGCAGGTTGTTTGTCTTTTATTATGGATTTGTGAGGATTCTTTAGACATTAATAATTCATTCACTTTTCATGTCATGTGTTATATTTTATTACAGTTTGGCTTTTGACTTTGTTTACAGTGTTTTTCCCTGTAGAAATGTTTTATTTTACATACTTCGTCAATTTTTTTCTGTATGATGTCTACATAGAATGATCTCACCTACACCGTGATTATAAAGCTAATTCTGCTATGCTCTTTTGTCTTATTTTATTTACAATTATGGTTTTATTTTTAACATATGAGCCTTTGGCTATCTGGAATTTATTTAAAGAGTGGAATAGGAATAAAATAATTTCAACAATTTTAGGTGGCTCATCAAGTGTCCCCAAATCATTTAAGGAATATTACATATTTTCTTCTTGGCTAAATCCAAAGATTCACTTTAAAATACTGCCTGTTCTGTCAGTTATTTCTGAATGTTACTTTGTTCCATTTACCTCTCTGTTCATTCCACATGATTTTGATTATTGTAACAATATTAATATCTGAGAAGGGTAGTTCTCTCTCACTCTTTTTTGGTTAGAATTTACTGGATAGTCTCATGTGGCAACTTTTCTACATTAATTTTAAAATGAGAATGTCAATTTTGAAAAGCCCTCTCAGTATTTTAATTGGCATTTCATTCTATGTACAGATTAATTTTGGAAAGAATTGTCATATCTAAATTTTCCCCCCAAATGTAGTTTATGCCTTTCTACTTATTTAAATTTTCTTTGTGTCTTTTAGTAATGTTGGCAAGTTTTATTCTTAGAAGTATTGCATACATTTTAAAGTTTCTTTGTAGATTTTCCTTCCTTCCATCTGCATGACTTGATACACCTAGAATTAATTTTTGTGTATGGTGTCAGGTAGGAATGTGAGTGTGTGTATGTGTGTCTTACCATTATCGTAGACCTTTCATTACACAGCCCATCATTTTGATCTGATATGCTTTACCAGTTCTGATTTTTATATTAGGTGTCTGCATATGTGTGGGTCTGTTTCTAGGCTTTCTATTCTGTTTCACATGTCTTGTTTGTCTTTCTTTGAGTGTGTAACAGATAGTCTAGAATTCCCTAGCTATGATTTCATATCTTGGTCATTTGCTCTTCCATACATATTTGGAATCAACTTGTCAAGGTCTAAGAAATTATCTGTTGGTATTTCTATTATAATTGCTCTGAATTGATCAGTATTTCTCAAAGGGGTCTCAATGGGGATTGTAAATGGAATAATTTGTGAATAGCACTGTTAAAATTACTACCAAATATTAAGCATATTCTTGAACACTAAATGTGTTAATGGACATTAAATGCTATACCAACCTTTGATGAACCTGGTAAGGGAGCTTGGGAGACGTCGACCATAGAGGTCAGTTTTTCGATGCATAGAGAAATATAAAAATAGTGAAGAATGAATTGGGAGCTCAAAGTCCTACAAATAAGTAGATACTATTTGTAGTATCACAATAGTTTATCCGTTCATAGCTGAATTCCATCTATCAGTGATTTCTTCAAGAAGGAGTTATGGAAAAAAAAACTTACGCTGAGTACTTGTATTATGGAAATACTTTTCTATTGTCTTTATAGTTAGATATAATTTTGATGAGTATAAAATTATTCAGTCACAACTTTTTCTACAGTTAGGATTTTGTAGGCACTGTTGTATTATATTTTGGTGTTGAATACTGAAGTGGATAAATCTAATGACAGTTTTATTTATTTTGTAACTTAAGTGTTTTTTCCCCGCTTAAATGCTCAAGTAATTTTTTAACTCTGAAGTTCTATAACTTCATTAGGAAATGTCTTAATGTTGCATTCTTCATAAAATATTTCTTGAAAAATAATCCCCCCTTTTTTTTTTCTATTTTGGCCACGCTGTGGCATATGGGGTTCCTGGGCCAGGCATCAGACAAGATAGAGTCATGTCCTAAGCCACAGCTGCAGCAATGCCAGATCCCTGACCCACTGTGTTGAGCTAGGGATCACATTAAATGTGTAGATTGCTTTGGGTACTATGGTCAATTTAACAATATTAATTCTCCCAATCCAGGAGCATGGGATAGTTTTCCATTGCTTTGAATTCTCTTTAATTTCCTTGATTAATGTTTTATTGTTCTCAGTGTATAAATCACCTCTTTGGTCAGGTTTATTCTCAGTTTTTTTTTTTTGGAGCAGTTTTAAAAGTTTTTTTTAACATCCCCTTTCTGATATTTCATTTTTAGTATACAGAAATGCAAGTGGTGTGAATGTTAATCTTGAATTTTGCTTACTTTGCTGAATTCATTTATCAGATTGAGGAGTTTTTGTGTAGAGTCCTTAGGGTTTTCTATATGTAGTATCATGTCATCTGCATATAGTGACAATTTTTTCTCTTCCTTTCCAATTTGGATACATTTTGTTCTTTCCTTGTGTGATTGCTGTGGCTAGGACTTCCAATGTTGTGTTGAACAGAAGTGGTAAGAGTGAGCATCCTTGCCTTGTTGCAGATTTTAGTGAGAAAACTTTCAGCTTTTCTCCATTTGGTATTTTATTGGCTGTGAGCTTCTTATGGATGGTTATCATTATGCTAAGATATGTTCCCTCTATACCCATTTTGGTAAGCATTTTTATCATCAATGGATGTTGAATTTTGTCAAATGCTTTTCCTGCATGTTTTGAGATGGTGGTGTGCTTTTGACTTTTTTTTTGTTAATATAGATTGATATGCCTATGTTAAACCTTCCCCATGAAGTTGACATAAATCCCACTTGGTCATGGTGGATGGTTTTTTTGTTTGCTGTTGGATTTGTTTGGCTATAATCTTATTGACAATTTTTGCATATATACTCATCAAAATATTGGCCTATATTTTTCTGTTTTGGTGATATCTTTGGTGTTGATATTAGGGTGATGGTGGCTTCATAGAATGTCTTTGGGCATGTGCCTTCCTCCTCAGGCTTTTGAAAGAGTTTGAAAATGATAGGTGTAATTTCCTTTATGTAAGTTTGGTAGAATTTCTCTGTGAAGCAAACTAGTCCTGGACTTTTGTTTGTGGGGAGTTTTTTTTTTTTTTAAACCCTACATATTCAGTTTCTCTTCTAGTGATTGGTCTGTGAAGATTATCTTTTTCTTCTTGATTCAGCTTTGAAGGGCCATGCATTTCTAGAAAATTGTCCATTTCTTCTAGGTTGTCAAATTTGATGGCACATGATTTCTCATAGATTATCTTAATTTTTTTTTTTTTGTATTTCAGCAGTATCAGTTGAAATATCCTTTTCTCATTTCTTATCTTGGTTATTTGGATTCTCTTCTTGGTGATCCTGGCAAACGGTTTGCAAATTATGTTTACTCTTTCAAAGAATCAGTTCTTGGTTTTATTGATTTTTTAAAATCTCTATTTTATTTCTGCCCTCTCTTTTTATAATTTACTTCCTTCTGCTGACTTTAAGTTTTGTTTGTTCTTATTTTTCTAATTGTTTTAAGTGATAGTTTAGGTTGTGTATTTAAGATATGCCTTTTATTTATTTATTTATTTATTTTTCATATTAACAATGAATTTTATTTCAGTTATAGGTGTATAAAGATCATAAGTCATGACGATAGATTTTGTGTCCCAAACCCACAGTGCATCCCCCCACCCCCCAGACTGTCTTATTTGAAAAACCAAGGTTTTCCAAAATCTGTGAGTCATTGTCTGTTCTTCAAAGATGTTCATTGTGTCTCTTTAGTTTCCACATGTAAGCGGTAGCAGTGGGTGTTGGTGTCTAATTGTCTGACTGGTTCCACTTCGTATGATAATTTCTAAGTTCATCCGTGTTGCTATAAATGTTATTCCGTTCCTTTTAATGGCTGAGTAATATTCCATTATGTGTATGTACCATATCTTCCCTATCCACTCCTCTGTCGATGGGCATTTAGGTTGTTTCCATGACCTGGCTTCTTCCCTCTCTAGCTGCTTTAGATGCAAAGTTAGATTGTTTATTTGAGCTTTTTCTTGTTTCCTGAGGTTGGCTTGTATTGCTATATACTTTCCTCCTAGCGCTGCTTTTGCTGAATCCCAGAGGTTTTGGAGTGTCATGTCTTTGTTGTCATTTGCTTCTAGGTATTTTTTAATTTCCACTTTGATTTCTTCAGTGATCCATTGGTTGTTTTCTTGTTTTTGTATCCATTCAGCTAGTCTATGTCTTTTGGTTGGGGCATTTAGTCCATTAACATTGAAGGTAATTACTGATATATGTGTTCTTATTGACATTGTTTGGGGTTTTTCTTGCTTTTTTTTTTTTTTTTTTTTTTTTTTTTTTT
>PVHT020000173.1:198311-239407 GCA_004024745.2 Catagonus wagneri | reverse complement strand
TTTTGGTAGCATAGTTGTGCATGGATGATTTAGTATCTTTATTGTATATATGCCTTTCCTGGTGAGCCTTGTCATTTGTGGTGTTTTTGCTTCTGGTCATGGCCTTTTCTTTTCTGCCTAGAGAAGTTCCTTTAAGATTTGTTGTAAAGCTGGTTTAGTGTTGCAGAAATCTCTTAGCTTTTGCTTATCTGTAAAGGTTCTGATCCCTCCTTCAAATCTGAATGTGAGCCTTGCAGGGTAAAGCAATCTTGGTTGGAAGTTTTTCCCTTTCATCACATTAAGTATATCATGCCACTCCCTTCTGGCCTGTAGAGTTTCAGATGAGAAATCTGCTGATAAGCTTATTGGGGTTCCCTTGTATGTCATTTGTTTCTTTTCCCTAGCTGCTTTCAATATTTTCTCCTTGTCTTTAATTGTGGTCATTTTGATTAATATGTGTCTCGGAGTGTTCCTCCTTGGGTTTATTTTATATGGTACTCGTTGCGCTTCCTGAATTTGAGTGAGTGGTTCCTTTCCCATATTAGGGAAGTTTTCGTCTATTATCTCCACGAATATTTTTTCTGTCCCCTTCTCTCTCTCTTCTCCCTCTGGCACCCCTATAATACGGATGTTGGTGCATTTAACATTATCCCAGAGTTCTCTGAGACTCTGCTCATTTCCTTTCAATCTTTTATCTCTTTTCTCTTCAGTGTTAGTGATTTCCACTAATCTGTCCTCCACCTCGCTGATTCGTTCTTCTGCCTCCTGTATTCTATTGTTGGCTGCTTCTAATGAATTTTTTGTTTCAGTTATTGTATTTTGCATCTCTTATTGTTTAATTTTTACAGCTTGTATTTCTCTGCTCAGTGTTTCCTGTAAATGATCAATCTTTGCCTCCAGTCTATTTCCAATGCCTTGCATCATCTTCAGCATCAACAGTCTAAAGTCTCTTTCTGAGAGGCTGATAATGTCCTCATCACTGAGCTGTTTTTCTGGGCTTTTCTCTCTCTCCCTTATCTGGGTTAGAGTTTTCTGTCTCTTCATTTTTATAGGTTTTCGGTGTAGTGTCCTTTTTGCCAACAATAGAGTGGTAGCCTCTCTTAGTTCAGGTGTTTGCCTCCCCTGTGACAAAAGCTGGTATGGGCAGGGCTTGCTGTAGGCTTCCTGATGGGAGGGACTGATGCCTGCCCACTGATAGGTGGGGTTGATTCCTAGCATGCTGATGGGTGGGGTTTTGTCTCTGAATGAGATTAGAGGCTAGCTGTGTGCCTGAGGGGTCTTAAGGCAGCCTATTTAGTGTGATCCCACCTAGATTATTGTTTGGCCTGGGGCTTCTCAGCACTGATGGGAGGGACCAGATTTTCCCAGAAATGGCCCCCTCCAGAGAAATGCAGGCTGATGAATGTTCCCAAGTGCTTCACCTCCAATGCCCTTCCCCCACAACAAGGCACAGTCACCCCTGTTTTCCCAGGAGATCCTCCAAGAATTGCAGTCAGGTTCCACCCGGATTCCTATGGAGACTGCTTTGCCCTGGGACCCAGTGCACGTGAAAGTCTGTGTGTGCCTTTCAAGGATGGGGTTTCTGTTTTCCCCAGTCCTGTGGAGCCCCTGCACACAAGCCCCGCTGGCCTTCAATGCCAGATGCTCAGGGGGCTCTGTCTCCCTGTGCCCGATCCCCAGGCGTGGGGTTTTGATGTGGGGCTCAGAACTCTCAGTCCTGTAGCTAAGTCTCTGCGATGCAGTTACTTTCCAGTCTGTGGGGCTTCTCACCCAGGAGGTATGGGGTTGCTTCTATCACGTAATCGCCCCTCCTACCTCTTGATGTGGTCTCCTCTTTGTCTTCTGGAGTAGAACATCTTTTTGGAAGTTTACAGTCCAGTTGGTTGAAGGCTGCTCAGCATTTGGTTCTAGTTTTGCTGTTTTTCAGGAGAGAAGTTGAGCTCCATTCCTTCTGTTCCACCATCTTAATCCAATCTCTGGTGGTGCATTTTATTTTATTTTATTTTATTTTATTTTGAGGAAAGCCTGTATTACTCTGGATTCCTCTAAGAACTGCTTTTGCAGCATTCCATAGATTTTCATATGGTTGTGTTTTTTCATCGTCATTTGTCTCAAGGTATTTCTTAATTTCCTTTTTAACCTCCTTTTTTTATTTGACCCATTTTTTTAGTAGCATGTTATTTAGTTTCCATGCAGTTATTTTTTCTCACTTCTTTTCCTGTGATTGATTTCTAGTTTCGTGATTCTATGGTCATTGAAGATGCTTGAAATAAATTTGTATACCCCTAAATTTGTTGAGGTTAGTTTTGTGCCCCAGTATGTGGGGTATCCTAGAGACTCTTCCATGTGGATATGAAAAGAATGTATACTTTGTTTTGATGACCTGAAAATATAAGTCCAACTTATTGTGTTATTTACAATCTCTGTTTCCTTATTGATTTTCTGTCTAGAAGATCTGTCTAATAATGTGAATGCGGTGTTAAATTCTCCTGTGATTACTGTATTCTTGTCACTTTCTCTCTTTATATCTGTTAGTATTTTGTTTATGTATTGGGGCACTTCTATATAAGGTACATGTATGTTGATAAGTGTAAAATAGTCTTCTTGTATTGATATTTTTTTCATTTTATGTAATCCATTTTTATCTTTCTTTATGACATTTTTAAAGTCTATTTTGTCTGATATGAGTATTTTGACTCCCACATTCTTGTCATTTCTGTTTGCATGAAATTATGTTTTTCTGTCCCCTCACTTTCAATTATGTGAGCCCTTTGCTCTAAGGTAGGTCTCTTTTATGCAGTATATTGTATACAGATTTTTTTTTTAATCTGGTCTGCCACTTTCTCTCTTTTGATTGGCTCATTCATTCCATTGATATTTAAGGTAATTATTGATAAATATGTATTTATTGACATTTAAAAATTTTTTAAATTGTTTTAGGGCCACACCCACAGTATATGGAGGTTCTCAGGCTAGGTGTCTAAATGGAGCTATAGCTGCCTACCTATGCTACAGCCACAGCAATGCCAGATCCAAGCTCATGGCAACGCTAGATCCTTAACCCACTGAGTGAGGACAGGGATCAAACCTGCAACCTCAGGGCTCCCATTTGGATTTGTTTCCACTGCATGATGGGAAGTCCACGTTGCCATTTTTAAACCTTGTTTTCTAATTGATTTTAAGTTTCTTCTTTGTTACTTTCTTTTTCTTATTTGGTGACTTCACTTTATTTTATGGTTGTTTCCTCGTTGTTTTTTGTGAATGTGTTATTTGGTTTGATTTTTGGTTGCCCTGTTTTTCAATTATGTAACCCTTTCCAATATTTGCTTGCTTTAGACTGATAGTCATATAGGCTCAAACACATACAAAAAAAAAAAGAGTCTAGATTTTCTTACCCTTTTCCCCCACATTGTATGATTTTGATTCCATTTTTACATTTTCATGTTTATCCGTTTGCTGTTTATCGTGGTTATCATTCTTTCACAAATAGTTTTTTTTCATGTTTATTTACGTTATATCCTTCCAGTTGTGATGCCCTTCTTCCTGTATTATTGTGCTTCTTTTCTATTTAAGGATACCTTTCAATATTTCCTTTAGGAGTTTACTAGTGCTCTTTTATTTTTTGATTGTCTGAGAAATTCTTTATTTCTCCTCCTATTCTAAATGACAATCTTTCTGGATAAAGTATTATAATTTGCAGATTTTTCCCTTTCAGAATCTTGAATATATCTTGCCACTCTCTTCTGGCTTGTAGTGTTTGTATAGATAAGTAAGCTGATAACCTTATGGGGAGGTTCTTTTTAAATTATCTCTTTTTTCTCTTTGTGCACTTAAAATCCTCTTCTTATGTTTAAATTTTCTCATTTTAATTATAATATATCTTGGTATATGTCTCTTTGGGGTCACCTTATCCAGAAACATCTATGATTCCTATATCTATATACCTGTTTCCTTCTTTAGATTTGGAAAGTTTTCAGCCATAATTTCCTCAAATAATTTTCAATCTTTTTTTTTCTTTCATCTCCTTCTGGGATCCCTATTATGCATAGATCAGCATGCTCTATGTAATTCTATGGATCTCTTATATAACTTTCTTTATTTTCCATTTGGCTTTCTATCTGCTGTCCCGCTTAGGTGAGTTCCACCATTTTATCTTTTGAGTCACTTATCTGTTCCTCCATATTATTAATTCTGCTATTCATTGCTTTAGCTCAGCTTTTGTCTTGGCAAATTAATTTTCTCCTTAGAATTTCTAGTTTTTTACAGTAATCTGCATTTCTGCCTGTAACTTTTCTTTATTCCGTCAGCATTTTCAATACCTCACTTATTGAACTCAATTTCTATTAGACTGAAGAGGTTTGTTCCTTCACTATTTACTCCTTCAAGGGAAATTATCCTGATCTTTTAACTTGGAATGTTTCCTTGGCTTCATTGTGCTTATAAATCTCATTTGTGAGTTTAGGGGAAACAATTGCTACTGTAGTTTTGGAGGGTTATTTATATATGGGAGTGTCCATTTGTAGCTTGTGTAGGTTTACTTTTTTTTTTTTTTTTGGGTATGAGGGCTATTTTTGGTTTGATGCTTGCTGTCTATTTTCCCAATATTTACAGGCCATTATCCCTTTGATAAAGCTTGTGCAGGTCCACTTCCTGTGTACACTTCTGGTGATATTAAGGCCACAGATTGCATCCAGTCACTGGGCTCTCAGCAGTGGGGCCAGGCTGTGCCCACCTCTGGAGTCAGAATGACTTTGGTGTCTTGTACCTGCACCTGTAGTTTATACACAAAGGGGAAGTAGTTCCTATGGCAGTCCCACCTTATCCTCCCTTAACTGGCATTCCCCAACAATAGCATCTTTCCTCTCTGGCCAACCCTGGCCTTGTCCCACAGCCCCTGGCTTTGGCACAACTCTCCTTAGCCACCTCAGGCTGTTTCCATAGAGCCAAACTCTAGCCCTCTCCCCAGGACTGCCCCCTGAGTATGAGCCTCAGACCCAGACCCTGCCTGCCTCAATGAACTGGTGTATCAGGTTGAGGTGTGCTTGGCAGAAGCACTGATTATCTGTGCAGCTCTCCCTCTGCTTTGCCCTCCTCAGACAGGCTCCTGTGTTTTTCTCTGAGGCTTGGAAGCTCCTCCTCTGCCCCAGCTGATCTCCCCACCAGTCAGGGACTTGTAAGTGTGAGAATTCCTTTCTTCATTCAGTTTCTTCCCAAAGGTGATGGTCCTATCTATACTGATTCCCTTTTCTTTAATCTTTTTTTTCCTTTATCCACCCAGTTATGTGGAGATGTTCTTGCCCTTTTGGAGTCCAAGACCTTCTGCTTGCATTCATAGGTGTTTTTTGAGAATCATTTTACATGTAATGTTGTGGGTTTTTAATTTTTGGCATATTTATGGAAGAAGGTCAGCTTTGTCCTACTCCTCTGCCATCTTGATCCAATCCTCCTGATGAAATATATATTTTTTTCTCTTTTTAGGGCGACCCCATGGCATATGGAAGTTCTCAGACTAGGGATCTAATCAGAGCTGCACCTGTCAACCTACACCACAGCTCACAGCAATTTCAGGTCCTTAACCACTGAGTGGAGCCAGGGATCAAACCTGCATCCTCACGGATACTATTCAGGTTCGTTACCACTGAGCCACAATGGGAGTTCCCATGAAATTACTTTTTATTTGAAGTTTTATATGATAGTAATATATTCATTTGGGGCATTTCACCAAGACACAAATGACCTGCTAAAGATTTTACAACTAGTAAGTGGTAGAACAGGAATTTGAACCTAGAAAGTCCAGATTAAGAGTTAACCAATATGTAGCCACTAAACTATGGTTCCTCTTTCATCTAAGAACAGAGGTCATGCCTTGATTCTTTTTTCTATGGAAAGACTTCTCCAGGTTCTCATAGTGTATTTTAAAACCAGAAAACAAACAGAGCTTACCTGATTAATATCATAATCTCTGGAAAAGAGATGGTGGTTCTGCACAAAATGATTGCCAACTATTGACTTACTCTGGGATGTAATATACTGTCTTAGCTGGGGCTCTAGCTGAATGATGAAACCTAATGATCTCACATATCTAACTGTGTAACTCACATGATCCGTAAGAGGACAGTAGCTTGAAGCAATTCTGGTACACAGAGAAGAGTATGTCACTTTGTCCAGTTTGCCTAAAAGTCTTCGAAGAGTCATCAAGGCGTGAATTACAACAATCTTGTCTTGAAAGGAGAGCATCCAAGGTAGATATTAATAAGCCACATTTTCTATCTACATATAAAAGAAAGAAAATGGTGGAATTAGGGAAGTAGAAAGACACCTGAGTTAGCATTTGATATGCACACCTCTGAATCTGGGCAGCATTCTCAGTGATGAGCTAGAGCTGGCTTATAAGAGTCAACTGTTAATTGTCAAAAATTTTCCAAGCTAATCATTAAAACGTGACTATTAAAAATTTCATAAGAGTTCCCACTGCAGCACAATGAGTTAAGAATCTGTTTCAGTGGATTGGTTACTGCAGAGGTACAGGTCTGATCCCTGGCCTGGCACAATGGGTTAAAGGATCCTGCATTGCTGGGGCTGTGGCATAAGTTACAGGTGTGGCTTGCTTCAGTCCCTGATCCAGGAACTTCCATATGCTGTGGGTTTAGCCATAAATTAAAAAAAAAAAAAAAAAAAAAAACATTGTTAAGAACCCAACATTGTCTCTGTGAGAGTTTAGGTTTGATCCCTGGATGGCTCTGGATTGGGTTAAGGATCCAGCATTGACATAAGCTGCAGCATAGATCACAGCTCACGTTGCTGTGGCTGTGGTGTTTGCCTGCAGCTGCAGCTCCAGTTAGACTCCTAGCCCAGGATTTCCGTACACCACAGATGCAGCCATAAAAAAATAACAAAAAACATAATTTTTATAAATTTATAAATAAATAAAAACAGTAAATAGGTATTCAAAACTCATCATTTCTTATCTCTTTTGCTACATTGTTCTCTCTCACCCTTGAGTTTATTTGGGTGTATCTGTATGGGGAGAATATTAAATAATGATGTGTTGCTGTGAATCTCTGCCCAAATCCATGTGTACCAGCATCCCTTTGAGAGCTTGAAACTAGCCATGGTGAGAGTATTTACACCAGAGAAATTGGTCTTTTTACTAGAGAGCTGATTGTTTAAACATTTATCAACACACAATTTGCAGTATAACCTCTAAACTAGATGACAAAGACCTGTTTGGATATTAGGACCACTGAGCTGCTTAGCCAGGTCATGGCATAAGTTGTAGATGACAGACAAATGGAAGATAAAGCAGTTAAAACATGCAAAGGAGACACTGATGAAGAGAAAGAAAGGCAAGAAAGAAAAAAAACTAAAAGAAATAAATACTATTTGCCAAAATAATAGCCATAGGATACTTGTGTCTGGCTAGAAAATTGAGTCTTTATCAATATGTACTATGTGAAACCTCAGTCCAGATCACTCTCCACTATTTATCTTTCAGTTTTCTAGATAATTTTGCCACAGGATCTCCCTTTCAATTGTTAATCACATTGGTATTAAAGGCAATAAATAACTTTCTGTTCACTATAAATACTATTGACGTGCATGATTTATCTAAAGGAAATAAACTATGCTCATTTTATTTTGAATGCAAAATGAGTGCCCACTGACAGTGTTTAAGCTTTCAGAGCTTATGCTTAATAGAAATATCAGGATTTATTATTACATTTATTATTAAATCAATAATAATTATGGAAAATCTACAGTCTCAGCATGTGCAAGGTACTGTGGAATTTACAAGAGAATTATAGATAGGAGTATACTTTGATTCGATCTTCCTGGAAGACAAGAAGTATTCACATGACTCAGGGAAACAAATAAGGCAGTGCTTCTCAAGTTTAACCTGTATTACAATCACCTGGGAGACTTTTGAAACCACAGATTGACAGGCACTATCCCCAGGATTTCTGATTCCATAGGCCTGTGGTAAGGCCTGACAATTTGCATTTTTAACATTTATAAGCCATGCTTATGCTGCTGGTTCAGGAGTCACAGGTAGAGAACAATTAATATAAAATACACTATAAGCAAGTGCATACAGTTAGTGTGTCTCTGAAATGGATGAGACTGCTGGACATCAGCACATTCAGTGAAATCTGCCTTTAATTAATCATTAAAAATAAGAAAATTGTGAATGGCTGAAGGAGGAAAGTTGTATAAGGGAAGAAATAGCTTGAGCAAGAACTCTGAGGTAGGAATTCATGTGCTGAAGTAGAAAATAACTCATGTATGTGTGCTTTTGATTGTAACTAGAGTGTTTCTGCAGGGCACAATGCTAATAAATTCTAAGAGCAACGAGTGATTTTCTGGGAAAAATATAAATAAGGTGCTAAAACCAAAAAATTGACTTACCATACCCTTTATATTCAACCCCGTTTCCTTACTGATAAAACCCCTGACTTTAATATTGTTTTAGCTATGTATAAACTAAAAAAAAAATAAATATTTGGTCAGTAAGGATATCGAGTTATATCAAATTTCAGATTATGACTTTGATGGTGCTTGCAGGCACAAATCACAGACACACACACACATACCTCATTAATACTGGTGCCATGCTGGCAATTTTCTGAAGGCTCAGTTTGCAAACTGCAGGATCAGAGTCATTGACCCAGTTTCTGAAGAGAGCCAAAAATTCTTCTGGGAATGGGTCCTTGAAGAAATTATTGAGAAGCTAAAATAAAACAGTTAAGTTCATAGGTAGAGTAATGGCCAAGCATAAATTCTGCTCCAATCGTAAAAGCAAGATATGTTCAGTAAAACTAGAATGGAAATAACACTAAAATCCTAAATATATGTATTTTTACCTATATTTCTGTGCTCAAAGAGGGAAGGAGAAGTAGCAGATATAGCAGGAAATACATGTTTTACTTTATGTATATGGTGAAAGAAGTTTTCACATATGTGGGGGTATGGTCAAGTTACTCTGACTTATGATTTAACTTCAGATTTATGCTTAATAAAACAGCGTGTTTGTTCCCAGGCTATGGGTCGAATCAAAGCTGCAGCTGCCAGCCTACACCACAGCCACAGCAGTGCCAGGTCTGAGACTCATATGTGACCTAGACTGCAGCTCATGGCAACACCAGATACTTAATCCACTGTGTGATGCCAGGGATTGAACCCACATCCTCATAGATACTAGTCATATTCCTTACCACTGCACCACAAAGGGAAATCCATTATGCTTTAATTATTAAAGAAAAGTGTGCATTGACCAGAAGTAAAGGATATCTAGGTTGAAAATATTAAATGTTTCCCTTCATGGGACACCAGTGTTGCTCCTCCTTAATAATACTCCCTTCCCAAGTGACAAGGTCATACTGACTCATTGTGTACATGTTGATCTGCTTTAAAAAAAAAAAAAAAACCTTGAGGGAATATATTCCTGGATTATTTGATGTTCTTTGTTTCTAAGACAGAAAACTGATCTGAAAACCATGTTTCTCCAGAACAGTTCCTCAAAGTTATCTGAAAGGTTGTCTCTTGGGCCATAGTTCTCAGTTTGGCTCAAATAAAATTCTTTTCAATTCCTATTATAAATTATTTTATTGAATCTTTCCACTGACATGTACAATTTTTTCTCACCATTGTTAGAAACTAAGTGACCCCATTTAAATGATCTCCCTCTGCCACACTGTAGTCTGGTGGGTGAGTTCTTTGACAGTCAATATCTATATACTAGAGGTCATGCCTATTATGGGTGAGGTGCTGTGTTAGTAAATGGGGACGTGATAGTGAGCAGAGTGTTCTTGATCCATGTCCTTTTGGAGATTCCAGACAATCTGAAGAGAATGATATTGTACAATGATAGTATACTACACAATAATATACTACTCTAATGTAAGCAAAGTTGATAACTGTGATCAGTACTAAGAAGGAAAACTACAAAGTTCCACAAGAACATTTAATATAGTACTGAATGTATGCAGTGTAGATTGAATTTAGAATAAAAGTTGATATTTAGATCTGAATTTTAATACAGAGTTGGCATGGTATAGGAAGTATTTGGACAAGACATTACCAAAGAGGGTTACCCATGTGCAAAGGCCATGAGTAGATGAAGCAAAGTAATTCTGAGCATCTGAAAGTTGGCCAGAGGGATAGAATGGAAAAATAAACTGGAGGGTGATGAGGCTGGAGGGCAGCCAGGGCAGCAGCCCAGGACCTGGAGGCCAGGTTAAGGAGATTTAGTCTTTAACAATTAATCCCCCAAATGAAGATGCAATTAATAGGAGACTTTATTCATCTAATAATGAGTATCCAAAATATACATATTTTAAAATAATCTCTTAGAGACACAACAGTTTAATAAAAGACAATTTTCATGGGAGAATTTAAAATATTGCTAAGATAGATCAAGTACAGAAAAATTAGAGGTGGTCCCATCATGGCACTGCAGAAATGAATCCGCCTAGGAATCATGAGGTTGTGGGTTTGATACCTGGCCTCACTCATTGGGTTAAGGATCCAGCATTGCCTGGAGCAATGGTGAAGTTCACAGATGTTCCTTAGATCCTGTATTGCTGTGGCTGAGGTGTAGGCAATCAGCTGTACCTCTGATTAGACCCCTAGCTTGGCAACTTACATGTGCCATAGGTGTGACCCTAAAAAGCAAAAAAAAAACAATAAAAGAAAGAAAAAAATAGAGAGTGTGAGAGTGAGCAAGAGCAAGAGAACCTGAGAGAGGAGAGACTGTATATTCTTTTCAACATTCTAAAGAGCTTTTACAAACACTTATTGCTAGTTCCAAAAAAAATCAATAACTTCCCTAAAGCAAAACATTTAAAAACACTTAAGAAAAATTCATGGTATTTATAATAAAAGAAGAAACCAAGAAGTTTAAATGGAAAAGAAAGAGAAAGCCTATAAGCACTTCAAAATTTAAGGGAACTCGTCCATTTGTGGTCAAATTGAAAACGGAGGAAATCAAACATACAACAAAGGTCACTACAACACAATAAAAATGTTCTAAAAGTTATATAATAAAATAGATATTTGTGCTGTAGTTGACAGTAAATTCGTAACTTTACTTAAAAATAAATGTTCAAAATAAGCAAATTATTTTCTGAAATTGAGATATAAAATTCTGTAAAAATGAAAAAATGCTAAAGAAAATTATTATAAGGAAATAATAATAACAGCAAAAGGAGGTTGATTATTGAACTGGGAAATAGAAAAACATTGGAGTTAGACAAAAAGCCTTAAAATAGGTTTTGACCAATATAATATAAAAGGAAGACATGAGCAGTGAATGCCAATAAGACATGATATTACAATATATAAGTACTCTAGTACTTATTTCCAATGGTTTAGAAAATATTGAGTTCCCTGTGCTATACACCAGGTCCTTGTTAGTTATCTATTTTATATACAGTGGTGCATATATGTTATTATCAACCTCCTAATTTATCCTTCTCCCAATGTTTCCCTTTTGGTAACAATAATATCTATTTTACTATGTAAAAGAGTAATTTTCATAATTAATAATTAATTAATTATTAAATTATCAATTAATTAATTGTCATAAATTGAGTTGCTTGTGTTTATTTCTGGGCATTCTATTCTGTTCCATTGATCTATATTTCTATTTTTGTTCCAGCACCATTCTGTTTTGATGACTGTAGCTCTGCAGTATAGTCTGAAATCAGCCTAATTTCTCCAGTTCCATTTTTCATTTTCAAGACTGCTTTGGTTATTCGAGGTCTTTTGTGTTTCCACAGAAATTTTAGATTTTTTTGGTCTAGTTCTGTGAAAAATACCATTGGTAATTTGCTAAAGATTGCATTGAATCTGTTCATTGCCATGGATAGTATAGTCATTTTAACAATATTGGCTCTTCCAATATTGTGTAACCCAAGGACACAGTATATATTTCCATCTGTTTTTGTCATTTTTCAAAATCTTTCATTAGCATTTTATAGTTTTCAGATTATAGGTCTTTTGCCTCCTAAGGTAGGTTTACTCAGGTATTTTATTCTTTTTGATGCAGTCGTAAATGCTATTGTTTCTTAAGTTTTCTTTCTGATCCTTCATTATTAGCATACAGAAGTGCAAGAGATTTCTGTGTATTAATTTTGTATCCTCGCTCTTCATCAAATTCATTGATGAGCACCTATATTTTTCAGTAGTGTCCTTAGGATTTTCTATTTATAGTATCATGTCATGTGAAAACAGTGACAGTTTGACTTCTTCTCCAATATGTATTCCTTTTATTTCTTTTTCTTCTCTGACTGCCATAGCCAGGCCTTCCAAAACTATATTGAACAAAAGTGATGAGAGTGGATATCTTGCCTTGCTCCTAATCTTAATGCAAATGATTCAGCATTTCACCATTGAGAATGATGTTAGCTGTGGGTTTGTCATATATAATTTTTTATAATTTTATATTGCCATATCTTTCTCTTACCTAGAAAACCTTGCTTCATAATAGTATTAATATGTTTGCTTATTTGCTTTCTACCAATGCATACTATAGCCTTAAAATTATATCAGCATAGAACATTAATAAACCACCTGAGGAAAAATAAGTATTTCTTTGCATATTTTTTGTCCTTGCAATTCATCTCACTAAGTATAGTCTAAATAAACCTCACTAAAGCACTATGTTCATATGTTCCTTGATAACCTTCTCAAATTTGTGTTGTGAGTGTGTGTGTGTGTGTGTGAGAGAGAGAGAGAGTGACAGAGAGAGAGAGAGCGAGAGAAGGAGGGAGAGAGAGAGAACCATAGAATTAATTGAGAAAAAGTTCTAAGATAATAATAGGTAAATGGGTAATGGTGAGATTGTGTTGGTTACAATATGGAACTTTAACAGTATTTTTTAAATGCTCAACCTCTCTAAAAATTTAAGCAATAAGAATAAGTCAAATCACCTATAAGACATCAAATCTACCTCTCACATTGGAAAGCTTGTCCATGGTGGTGAAAGTGCTGTGGGATGAGCACACCCACAAGCTGCATGGGGAGCATTGACTGGTATTGCCTTCTAGATATCCAAGTGCCATTAAAAATCCTTAGTCTGCAGAATGTTCATACCCTTTAGCTATTGTTTCAGATTCCTGGACTCTATTATAAGAAAATAATCTAAAATATCAAACAAAGGGAGATATAGGCACAGAGATGTAAACTTTTTTGAATTTATATATATATATATATATATATATATATATATATATATATATATGGTATAGGCATTTATAAGACTGTCTTAGTTATCACTGTCCGACAAAGCCAAAGTAAGGTAAGTACATAAGCACAATAAGCACGTAGTATGCTCAGAACAACTGAAGGAAAAGGGATCTTGTAGTTGAACTGGAAAGCTGATGACTGCCCAGAAGTTCCAGAGAACATGATGGAAGAGTGTGGCTATATTTGAGCTTTCTGAAGCACAGGCATGCAAAGCTGTAATGGGAAGGACTATATTCATGATGAGATAGGTAACTAGATTTCATTAAACATCATTAGGTGCATTAATGATGCTTATATAAATCTTACATCATCTATAAATTTCTTTTAAATGTGTAATTTTATGGGAGTGATTACATATGCCATGTTCAGACCTATGTCACACTACAATAAATAACAGTCACATAACAAAATTAATGAGCGATTCAAATGGATTAAGCTAGTTTGAAAATCTTTGATTTGCTACTGCTGTGCTTAGTTATCCTCCTGAAAGTTTTAGAAGTACACAGTGTAGTGTATAGCTATGTGTTTTATAGTTTTTACTGTTTTGCTATGAAGTTAGAAATCATGTCAAACTTTTGAAAATATTTAGCCTTGTCCCTTAGATCAATACTTGCATGCTATATGTTACTTTTATAGAAAAACTGGATTTGACTCAGATAATTTCAATTTATAGAAATTTCTACATGTTGTTTGTAAGCAAAAGGACAACCTCAATTTGCTTGACTCTAGTATAGTGTTCCATACATTCATGAGACATTCATATGCAAAATAATATAGTTCTACATCTTCATTTTACCCAGTATTTAGCCCATTTCTATTTTTTCCCATTCAGTTTGAAGCATTGTTTAGATCCCAGATATTACCTAATATATTTAGTAAACTCAGTTTATCCTATGTACTGTAACAAGTGTGGAAATATATTTGAATTAGTACTACAAAAATAATTAATTTGTGCAAATCCACCCCGCTACTAGGAAACTACAAAGGCCAAATCCTGGAGCATTGTAAAGGTACAATCCTTTCATAATTCAGATCTATTTCCACCTTATCGCCTTAGCTTCAGGTATCTTTCATTGTCTTAACTCTTGGTAAGAATCAATATTCAGAGAGGGAGATAAAATGTTAGAGTTTTGATTTAACTTTGGATGGGGAAAGGGAAGGAGAACACAGCTTTTCACAGTCTCCAAATAAAACTCACTTCAGTGAGGAATATTATTGTGATGACACTGTCTTCTGATCTTCTAGGACCTTCCACAGAGAGCTTGCAGAGATAATGCAAGGTCTCTGGAAACTGTGGAAAGTTATATTCACTGAGTGTTCTGTAAAGGAGAATAAGGCATTGAATTGGCAAGGACAATAGAAACAATTCCTATACCAAAAACTGCTAATGTTAGAAAACAGGGAGCTCTTATCCTCATATTTTGTACCACCCAGATAAAAAGAAAAATATTCTTGAATATGCCCTAAACCAAGGTAAACTGAAGCCTCCTTATGAATTCTATGCAGACTCTGAGGGAGTGTATAATACCTGGATCACTGACGATACCTCTTTCCTTAATGTCACTCCTATTTCCTGTCTCTCCCAACTTGTGCCACAGTGCAGAATGCCCTAAGTTATTGCAAGCACCCATCTATGACTGACCAAATGGAGAAAAAAATAAATAGCACAAAAATATCTTGGCAATCCAGGATAGCCACAAAGGTCACCTTTGTAGTTTCTGGCCAAATCCTTCCTTTGAAAGACACAATAAAGAAGAGAGTTTGGGGGTATCCTGGGTTACTTGTGAGAAGAAGTGGTGAGCCCCGATTCACTGAGTCATTCTCTCTAACATACTTGGGCCATGGCTAGGCTCACAGTTATCCTGACATGGTGGCCTGGATCAGACTGGCAGGACTGGGAAGGATGATGTAATAGAGATTCCATTTGGTGACTTCAGGTTGGTATTCTAAACCAGTGCTTCTCAAATTGGAATGTGCTTACGAATCACTGAAGGATCTTGCTAAAATGAAGATTCTGATTCAACAGGTCTGGAGTGAACCATGAGATTCTGCATGTTTCACACCCAGGTGATGCTGTTGTTGCTGATGTGTGGACCACAATTTGAGTAAGAGGATCCAAATATACCAAGACTTTATTTGCAAGGTGACAGTGTACTACACTTTTATGAGATGTGTTCTTCAAATATCTATACAAATAAAGTGTTGGTTTAAAAGCACCAAGAGCCCAGAAACCACACAGATGGTGCTTTCTGGGTCAGTCACATCTTCAAATGGTCTATTACATTGTTAAGGCCATTTATCTTGATTCTTAATCAGAAAATCTGGATATAATCAGACACTTGCTCTTCACTAATGGGTGAACTACAAAAAAAAACAAACCACCTTTCTGGTACTGGAAAAACAAAGATCCTCTCCTATTATACTTTCCCAAATTTGTTTGTCTCATTGATCACATGTTTTGATTAGACCTCTTTAAAATGAAGCACATTTATCACTGGCTGATGCCTGCAGAGCAGGAATCAGCTAATGACAGAATAAAAGAAAAAGCAGATTCATCTCCAGTTTTCCATATCTGAAAGAGAAACCTGTTCTGTGGAGACAGGATAATTTGGATTCTGTATCATCAAATAAGAGGGTAAGCCAAGGAAAAATTATCCCAAAATAAAAACCTCTCAAAATAAGTGAAGAAGTAGAAGTCAAACCACAATTCAGATCATTAGGAGAGGTTTGGAAGTTGGAGTGGATACTTACAGTGTTCCCACAGAGCTTAAGTGAAGAAAGATGGGGTGGGGGAAAGAGACGGAGCACACATTACAGAACCCCTGTTCTTACTTGGCAACAAGGTAGACTCGATGACGGTGAAATGGTACTTGGGAAAACTGGTTCCAGCAATTCTTCTTCTTTAGAGCAGTGTCCACCTGTTGCAGTCCAGAACAATGCAGCAGAACTCGCAGGGCATCTCAGGCATAGCTAAGGCCCCAAAGAACAGGAGAATCATCACCTGCCAGTGGTCTTCACACGCCTAAACACAGAAGGGACCTGCCTTTTCATTCTATGTTGGACAGAATGCCAGTTCTGGGAAAGGGGATATTTCAAAGGAAAGAGACTACTAAATGCTCTTAATTTCCCCTGATTAACAGGACATGTGATGCAAAGTTAAAGTGAAATTGCAGCATGTAACATCTAGGATTAATCATAGAGAAGCTTATTAGCTTATGAGCTTTCTAACAGCTTATTAGCAAAAGATGTTAAATGATGTGAGAACATGCTAAATGTGCCTGTTGATTTTTCTTCTTTGGATGATAATATGTTCTCATCTACTTAGGATGATTTGGTGTATGTCTGCTTACAGAGACATAGACTAGATTAAATATCTTAATGGGATTGATTGTGCTTTACAATTCTGCCTTGCATAAAAGTCCACACCAGATGAGGACAAAGAGCAGAGATTTGGGTCCAGATTTTCTTGGAGAGTAGCAAAGAATACTGGGTGAAAGAGAAGTGCTAAACCCTACTTTATGTGGACAGAATGACTGCATGGTTTCATAAGCCCAGAATCACATCATCTACCACAAAACAACTTTATAGTTCACAAAGCACATTTGTGCACATTCTTTTATCTTATGTGTAATCTGCCCTGAGAGATGATGATCTGAGTAAATGGCAGAGTCTGTACATGTCTGACTTTGGACCTATTGCTCTCCTCTCTCTTCTCTCTGCCTGGTAGCCTCCCTTGGTGGCAAGAATAAACCGTGTTCTGTGGGAGTGTTTCCTTTATACGCTACACACACTTGGGGAAGGTCCTAGCTATCTTCTAGGTACTTGGGACAGTTAATTTACTGAAGGCATTTTACCCTCCAGAGGAGAGAAAACTGTAATAAATGAATATACTGCATATGGGGTTAGAGCCCCACATGAACCCAAAGGAGTAGAAACACTTGACAGCTGGGAGCTTATTTCTTATTCAGTCTGAAACAACCACTACAGACTCACAAAGGCCTGTCCTCTGTCATAAGTCTCAGGCTGCTGCTGTAAAAAGTTGAAGCATGAGGGCCATTAAGAGCTGGGGGAAAAACTGGGCCACTGCTTTCTTGTAAGAACCAAGAGACAGCAATGTGCACAGAGCCTGGGATGCCTGTAAGAGAAGGAAAGAGAAGTCAAGAATGTAACCATCTCCCTTTAAGCACAATCAGCAATGGTGAGGAAAGTGTTAAAAGAGGGAATTTGCAACCCCTTCCCTGGCCTCCTTGAAGGAAGCCTGAAGCATGCATATGTGTATTCATTCATTCAATTGCAGTTACTAATTCTTTTTTGAAGCAAGAACTGTGCCAAGCATTCCATGACAATGGACTCCCAAAGCATTATTAACAGTGCCCTGGCTGCCAAATCAATGGGAAACAAGCTGATTCCCCAGGAGGGTAAACCTCTCAAGGCTTCCTTTATATGTGGCCCTGAAGAATAGTTTACCAGGAATTCCCTTTGTGGCTTAGTGGCTGATGAGCCCACTAGTATCCTCATCGGTTAAGGATCCAGCATTGCTGTGAGCTATTGTGTAGGTCACAGATGTGTCTCAGATCTGGCACTGCTGTGGCTGTAGTGTAGGCCATCTCTATAGCTCCAATTGGACCCCTAGCCTGGGAACTTTCATATGCCACAGATGCAGCCTAAAAAGACAAAAATCAAGAAAAAACGAAGGCTAGTTTACCAATAACCCAGGTCCTCCCCATGTGTCAACTATCCAAAGCAGTGAGATATTTAATGAGGGTCAGGCTAGGTCACTAACAAATTGCTTGTCCCACTGACCACTGCAACACACCCTACATCAGATAAACACATTCCACCACATCACGTTTTTAGAGCATTATCCACTTTTTCTTTGTTACATCTCTGAACGATTGAATGTACTTTCAGGAGTGGCTATTTTGGTCCTTGGGAGATATATAATGATGGACACAAATAAGATTAGACCTTCACGTATCTGTAAAGTCTATATGATCGGGCTGGTGGCTATTTCTCTGATACTATCTCCTATACTTTCATCCTTGGCCCATTCTCTCCAGATGTTTTGGCTTCCTTGCTTCACTGACATATACCAAGCAAGCTCCTGTCACACATGGATTTTGTCCTTCTGTCTAGAATGCTCTTGCCCAGAAATCTGCAAGGATCACTTCCTCATTTCATTCAGGTCTCTGATTAGATGTCACTGCAGCAGCAAGATCTGCCCTGACCAATTTACCTAAACCCTTTCCTTTGCTTTCTTTTCCCCACCCCACTTTGTATCTCTTCTAAGCTTTATATCATCTGACATATGACAGCTTTTTTAAAATTGTCATTCGTTGCCTATGTCTCTTACCAGATAAAAGCTTCGTGATTAGGGTGTGACACATTGTAGGTACTCAGTAAATATGTGTTGAATGAATGAATGAGTGAGTGAGTGAGTGAATGAATGAATGAGAGCCAGACTGTGTCAAGGAAGTATGAATGAATATGTGAGAAGATAGGAATTTTCATGATTAAGTAAACAACACTAAGAAAAAGAAACACACATTGTATTACTTACTGCCACAGGCATCATATTAGTAGCATCAAGAGAAAAATGCCTTCTTTCCATTATTCTTTCTTCCATTTCCCCAGGCTTTCCTTTCAGTATCAATAAGATTGTCTTCAGCACATGAGGGGCCACACTTGCCTCAGAGCCAGCTGCATGCCATATCAGTATCAAAGTGCTGCAATGACAGCCCATGCCCCAATAATAGGAATCACAAGTTTTTCATTTCCTACTTAACACTGTGATATGAGTCAGAAAAAGCAGCTTATTTTACATTTTTATAGAGAAAAGACATGGTAGACAAGTCCAAAACCGATTGATAGTCATATTAAGTTTTTTGTCCTTGAAAACAGAATTTCAATAAGGTCTTATGGAAAATACAGTCTATAAGTCTGCAAGTTGATTTCTTACTGCTATTTAAATATCTATCCAGCTCAATTCAGGAACTGATCAACTTTCTCTACCCCATACTCCTTTCTCCCACCTTATTGCCTTCTTTGTACAAGGATAATTGAATATTTTCAAACTGGTATGGAAATACAACTTAATATACAAATATATCAACTGGAATGCCATGGAAAAGCTGACTAAATAAAAAACTATATAACTTGAAATTTGAAAATTAGGGAGTTCCCATTGTGGTGCAGCAGAAATGAATCAGACTAGTATTCATGAGGCTGTGTGTTCAATTCCTGGCTTCGCTCAGTGGGTTAAGGATCCGGTGTTGCCATGAACTGTGGTGTAGGTTGCAGATGCAGCTCAGATCTGGCATTGCTGTGACTGTGTATAGGCCAGCAGCTGCAGCTCCCTAGCCTGGGAAATTCCATATGCCATGGGTGCAGCCCTCAAAAGCAAAAAAAGCCAAAAAAAAAAAAAAAAAGAGGGAAAGGAAGAAAATTAAATGAAAAAAAAAAGCCATTTTTCCAACTGATACATATTCAGTCAGTGACATAACTATGACTGAAACCCTGGCTTCTCAGTCTCTAGTTCCTGAGCTCCTTTCCCTACATACCCACCACTCTTCAAGATTATTCTTAACTACTGCTCATCTTAAAAACTTCTGTGAACCTCTTTGCTGGTGTACTCTTAATACCTTGTCAAGCCATGTTGGGTTGTGAACCGTTTTGCTCCTCTCTGCATTTAGGTTCCTCACAGTAGGGGTCAGTTCCCCAGAGCATGGACATACCCAGCTCTCTAGATCTCCATTGCTCAATTGCTTTGGCCTGCAGGGCTTATTCATAGAACTATGATTAGAACCATATGGACATCAGATTTCCCAAGCCCTGTCCTATTCTCTTACCTCTTGATCACAACTTCTGGCTTATCAGACCTTCATTTTGCTTCTTTGTTTAAGCTTACCTTACTTTACAAATCCCAGTCTTTTCTGCCTCAATCCTTACCTACTATTGCACAAGGCCACCTACTGGTGACTATTTTAATTAAGTTTTACCCAATTATAACTATGCTTGCTTTCTGTACCTCCTCAGTACATATTGTTTGTAATGGATTCAGTGGTAGTTTATATTTTATATTCAGTCTCATCAACAAAATGCTTGAATGCTGGTAATACTGTCCACACAGTTGGTCTTAGTTCCTGAATAAGAAAACACTGGGTCTTATATTTTTAGTTTCCAGGAATTTTCTAAGTATTAAAATACTTTGTGAGCTTAAACTTCCTAAGAAATGCAATCTTTCCATTGGAAAAAGAAAGTTGGTCATGTAATTGGTTTAGTATTTTGTTGATTTCATTGCCCTTTTACAGACATTAACTAATTAAATCCATATAACAACTGTGTTGATAAAAAGAACATTCCTCATTTCACAGATGAGCAAATTGAGGATCCAGAAGTTTATGAAACACATGATGTCACAGAGGATGTAACAGTCAAGTCTGGGATTTAATTTATATTCATTGTTTCCAGACCTTGAATCCTTTCCATAATGTAATTTCCTGCCTTTTACACTGTTAGTAGGAGAGAAGTAATACCTTTCTTTCCAATGTACAAACTATAGAAATTGAGTGATTTAATAAGCTGTTCTACCTGTCTGTTAGATTCATAGTGCTCTGTATGCTCACATTAACATATTTTTTCTTAAATATTTCTCATTACCGTGAATCATGAATTTCAGACGAACTGTTAAGGGATGGGGGACTCTTGGTTATGCCTGAGAATTCTAAATGTTTTTTTATTTTATTTGTAGGTGGAAATACCTTATGTCTCTCCTTCATAAATGAGAAAAAAAAACACTAGGAATCTATCACATATGGGGAAAAACATTATCACTTTGAGGAGAGGTTTTTTAATGTGTGATATGCAGCAGAACACATATATACATTCTTTTTGTCATACTATCTTCCAAGATGTTATACTCTAAGAGACTGGATATAGCTTCCTACGCTGTGTAGTAGGACCTCATTGCTTATCCATTCTAAACGTCACGGTTTGCATCTACCAAACCCAAACTCCCCATCCATCCCACTCCTTCCTGGCAACCACAAGTCTGCTCTCTATGTCCAAGATATGTTTCTATTCTGTAGATTGTTCTTGATGGTTTACTGTGTGCCAGGTATTTTATGAAGACATGAATAATACATATAATCTTATTTATGCCTTAAAATCATCCTACATGGCATGAAAATAGATATTCTCTTTCTGAAAAAAGAAATTAGATCTGACTTATCCAGGTCCATCTAACTCTGGAGATGTGAACCATCATTGTGGAAGGGGCAAGAGGAGCCTTACTCATCTACTGGGACTGGATAATCCATAAGTTGAAAGATGACCTTCTTTGGTGAAGTTCTTGTCAACAAGGTGATGACCTGCAGCATAGCTTGTTTCATAATCTGAGAAGCATTCCCACACAGTTTCTTATAAATGGCATCTACAATTTTAGGCACCTGGAAAAAAAATTTCACATGTCAACAAGAGTCTTTTGTTTCACCACCACTTCTAACCTGAAGAATTTCTTAGACACAAGAATCAGTTCTTCTCAGAATGACCATGGCAACACAAAAATAAGCACTAGTGGAAAGCATAATTGTGTGTGTTACTACGCAATGAAAATATTTGAGTGAGAAATAAATCAATGAATTTTCCTTCTAGTTTTATTGAGATATAATTGATACAAAGCACTGTATAAGTTTAAGGTATATAGCATATTGATTTTATTGACATACACCATGGAATGATTCTCACCATAACTTTAACGAACATCTATCATCTCCTAAAGATCCAAAATAAAAGAGAAAAAAATATTTTCTTCTGATTTACTCTTTCAACGACTTTCATAACATAAAGCAGTGTTAGGTTTATCATGTTATACATTATATACCTAGTATTTATTTGTCTTCTAACTGGAAATGTGTACCTTTTGACCACCTTTACCCAATTCCCTCCCCCCCACCTCTGTTAACCACAAATCTGATCTCCTTTCCTATGAGTTTGCTTGATATTTCTTTTTTTTGAAGTGTAATTGACCTAGAACACTATGTCACTTCCTGGTGCACAACATAGTGATTCCATATTTCTATATATCTTTGCAAAATGACCATTATTATAAATATAGTTCCACTTGTCACCATGCAAAGATATTACCTTATTATTGACTATGTATGTTTCCCACACCGTATATGTCATCCCCATGACTCACCAGAACCTGTGTCCCTAGGTGAGTCCAAGTTGCCTCCTACCTCTCTGGGAGGTTCTCTAAGAACACCAGGTGGGTTTGACTCAGGCTCCTTTCATATGACTGTTTCTGCTCTGTGTCTTGGAGTGGGTGAGATTTAGTGTACAACCTTTAATAGTGAAGTCTTTGTTTCTTACTGCCTTCTGGTTCTCCTAAAAGCAAGCCCACTGGCCTTCAAATCCAGATGTTCTGAGGGCTGGGTGACCCAATGTGAGTTTTTGACACCTCACCTCTGGAGGAGAACCTCTGACATTGTCATTCTCCCCTAGATTTTGGGTCACCTATCTAATAGGTGTCGATTTGACAATACAGTATCTCTGCCCCCCGCCCCACTGAGGTTCCTTCTTTATATCTTTAGTCATAAAAGATCTTGTCTGCTAGTTTTCTGGTCTTTCTCATCAATGGTTGCTATGTAAATAGTTGTAATTTAGTGTACCTATTGGAGGAAGTGAGCTCACATCCTTCCAATTTTGCAATCATGGTCTCCTCCAAACTTAGGCATTTATTGATAGTGGGAGAATACCTATTTTTTAAAGAAAGGTTGTTTTGGAAGAGTAGATATCATTATATAAAATACATAAGCTCAGTTCAGAAAGCATATGTATAAATCAAGTCCTTTATAAAAAGTCAAAATAATGGAACATAATAACAGCAGAACAACATACTTCAGAAAAAACTTTATGACAATAAAAGGAAACTTGAATTTCTACATTGAAGGAGAGAACACTGTGTTGAAACAATGGCTCAGAATGGTAAATACTGAGTCCCAAACTTGCAAGTTTTTTATAGGCCCATTGTTTGTTTTATTTTTCCCCTTTTAATCATTCTTGAATAAAGAGAGTTTTAGCTAGACCTGGAATTTTTCTCAAATGAATTGTATATTCAACATTAAGGAGTTCCTGTCATGGCTCAGTGGAAATAAATCTGACTAGCATCCATAAGGATGTAGGTTCAATCCCTGGCCTTGCTTAGTGGGTTAAGGGTCCAACAGCCCTGTGAGCTGTGGTGTAGGTTGCAGATGCAGCTCAGATGCCATGTTGCTGTGGCTGTGGCTTAGTCCAGCAGCTACAGCTGCGATTTGACCCTTGGTCTGGGAACCTACATATGATGCAGGTGCAGCCCTAAAAAAAAAAAAAAAAAAAAAGGCAACATCAAATGTAATCCACCCAGGTCATCTCACTTCTTATTTTGAAAACAATTTTCAGAGATCATAAGCTGAAAATTTAGATGATGTAAATTTACATTCCATTGCAATTGCATTGTACATAATTCAGTTATTCTGCCCAACCCTTTAAACAAACAAAAGTGAAGAGTTTAGTGTAGAAGATTTGTCCTACCACATAAATTCCAAGGTGAACATAAAACCATTGTTCTCCAGTCTTTCTTAACTCTTAGGTTTAGAGTATTGTTTTCTCATCCTTCTCCTACTATTTAAATTTAGCACGCTCCTAAAACAAGCCAGCTATGTTTCTCTATGCTCAATTGTAGAAGTGGTGATTTCCTTCCATCCTCAAGGAAAGATTTGCTGTATTAGATTTATTTAGGGATTTCCCACAAACTATATGTGCAATTTAGGAGATTTTCCAGATAACTTTAAAGCAATTTTTCATTTTAGCTGACTTTAGAACCTAACCCTAACTGTTAGAAGACAACAATTCTCTATATTCAATACTTCAACTATTTGTGGGAGCTGGGGTTGGAAGATAAGTCACCAAGCCCCATTTTTGTTCATTTTTGTCCCTCTGTATTTAATGATTTTATTGTAGTGCAGGCTAGTTTTACACATCTAGTTTTCCATTTGGCTTCTCTTCATGTCCAGGGCTTGATATCTAGTTTCTCTTTCTCACTGCATTAGAGGACTTAATTTTGTGAAGGAAATGACAGATACCCTTCAGCTTTCCCTTTGGTTCTGCTTGCCTTTCTAAATGCTCCTATCAATAGCAGCATGGAAGTTGGCAAGAAGGGTTACTTCTGCTTCCTGGCTATCTTAATCTGAGTGCAAGCACTCAGTTTATATACAGTCATGTAACACTGCTGTGTCAGGAGAGGGAACTGGGAGTTCAGCACTTCCGTCATTTTCAGGGCTGGTTTCATGGGCCTGTGACCTATGCATTTGCACAAGACCGAGCATGCAGAGGTCCCTCACTTTGTTTCAACCTCTGTCATCACCATCTTGACATTTTAAATAAGCTTTTCCTTGAGCTTGTATTTCATAAGTGAAATCCCATGGGACAAAGGAGTATATATATATATATATATATATATATATATATATATATATATATATATGGTGAGTGCATATGTGAGTCAGCAGTGGTTCCTGCAGCCCATTCAGAATCAGCATTCACAGTGCCCGAAGTGCACAGAATTCCAGAGGATCCGTGATGTGTAGAGGTTCAGTGGGAAATCAAAGCAGGTATTAAGATAAGCATTTACTGATGCCTCAACCACTTGGGCTGAAAATGACAACATGGAAGGAAAGAGAAATATGTGGCAATTCAGGAAATCTTTTCTTTTCAATATTTCCTTACTAATGAGTTGATAAGATAGTGTTAATAGAATGCATGAATGACAAGAAAGGAAATAAATACAGTTAAGTTAATTTTGTGTAGTGTTTCCATTCTTTTGGTAAGAATTAAATGCATTTGCCTATGCAAGATATGAAATATGAATTCAGTCTTTGGTTAAGTTACATGCTTTTATATTTGCATCTATAACTGGCATTGCACAGTATAAAAATGGATGGCAAGATTCATGCTAATGATATATTTATTTATTTATTTAAGAATTTACTTTTACTTTTTAGGGCCACACCTGTGGCATAGGGAAGGTCCCAGGCTAAACGTCCGAAGAGAGCAACAGTTGCCATCCTATTCTACAGCCACAGCAATGTGGGATCTGAGCCTCATCTGCAAACTACACCACAGCTCATGGTGTAGCTGATCCTTACTTAACTCACTGAGCGAGGCCAGGGATCAAACTCTCATCCTCCTAAATCCTAGCTGGGTTCATTAACCCCTGAACCACGAAGGCGCCCCATGGTAATAATTTAAACTTTTAGTTGTTGTGTTTTTGTTTTGTTTTGTTTCATTTTGTTTTACTTAAAAAATAAAAAAACTACATGTCAAATTAAGAGAGACAGGCACTGTGGAAGAAAGGAAAAAAGTCTTCATGTGCTTGTACTTTTAACAGGCCTTTTTTTCTATGTTTTGAATAAGCCCCACATTTTAGTTAGCACTGGGCCCAACAGATTATGTGACCAGCTGTACAGTAAGCTAAGGGTTCTTAAAACTTTCCTTAATGGTTACACAGGAGATTTCAATTATAGCTGTACCATTTTATTGTTGTTAATGTATTTCTTTAAACTTTGGAGTAGGAAAGCAAAATGTTGCAATTTGGCATGATTGGTGGGTGAGTGTTCATTATGTTATTTTTAAAATTTTTCTGTATGCTTGAAATAGTTCACATAGAAATTGTCATTTGATTGAAGTGATAGAATGAGTAATGGCAAGAACTGTACATGGACAGAACTAGGCAAATAACCAAGGCAAGGAAAGCACATTAGAGAATAAACTCTGCATTTTCCCACTCATTGTCAAATATCTTACCATGGTGACCTTGTGGGAATGATATTCCAGAGTCAGTTTCAGTATGATTGTTGCCTCAGATGCAGTTGTTTGATCATCTGCAGAGAGTCTCATCAGGAGACTCCACACAAAGTCAGTTAGCAAGGGTGGCAGTAAGGTTTGTCCTACACTCTGAAAGCAAAAAGGAAAGCCATGATCTCAGGGCTTCTTTACATCAACAAAAGAAAAACAGCTGAACTGAGACATTCTAGGGGAATTTCCAGGGCCAAGCAGGGCCACATGACTTTTGTGGGTCCTAGGTGCCTTTGCTGTTGTGGGCCTCTTCCTCCAATAAAAATACTAAAAATTATATTTTACAAACTGTGTTGCTATTAAAATTACTGTAACTCAGATTGAATTATATTCTTTACCATTTTTTCTTCTGACTTTTAAAGTGATTAAAACATTTTCATATGACTAATTCAGCTCTGGGAGCAATAATAAAGCATGGGATTAAAATTAAAAGGAAATGTTGGAGTTCCTTGTGGTGCAGTATATTAAGGATCTAGTTTTATCACTGCAGTGGCTTATGTTGCTGCTGTTGTGTGGGTGAGGCCCAGGAACTTCCATATGCTCTGGACAGGGCCAAAAAACTAAATAAATAAAATTAAGGGGAACTGTAAAATATTGATTTTATTCCATTTCAACTATTCAAATACTAGAAATTATTGTGAGCTTCTTTAGCTTTGGGAATTAGTTTCCTCAGATCAAAAACAAGCAAAATTTGTAAAAAATGCAGGAGAAGATGAGTTAAGAAAAGCAGGGTCATTCAAGGGTAAGGATTTTCTCTTTCTCATAGAGAGATTAAGAGGAGTGAAGAGAAAAAAAAAAGGGCCCATATGTTCATGATTGAGACACAGTAACTGGAATTCAAGCAGTCTCATTTTTAAAGTTAGAGGAATATCCATGGATCATTAAGATGTGAACAAAATCACAATATTATGGATTTATCACTTAAAAAATATGAATGAACCACATTTTCTCCTTTTGTACATGTATGTATATATGTACACATACAAAAATTTCTATTTGTGTGTGTATTCCATTCTATCAAATACAGAAAATACACAATATGGCCAATAAAAGCTTTTCTGCATCTCCAGTAAAGGGATGGGGTATGATAGCTCTTTTTGGTCAATAGGTAAAGATTATGTCTGAGTGAAAATTGTTGACCACCAGGCTCCTTCCGACTACCTGAATTCTCATCCTCTTATCTGCATCTTTGGACTTTGTCTTTGGATATGGTCCTATTGGTTTCCTTAATACAGACTCTGATTCTCTCACCCACCCGTCCCAGTCTATCTCTTCAAGTCCTTCCCTCAGTGTCTTCCAGTGTTGTTCTTGCACACAATGCTAGCACTAGGGCTGCTTTGATCTCACCATTGGGAACTAAATAAATACAAGGACCCAGGGCACTCTTCAGAAGACCCAAGTTTTTTAAATATAATGGGCATTCAACCCAGATAAGAGAAAACACCAAACTGCTAGTGGAGATAATAAGCTGCCAGTCCTAGTCTGATCATGGGGTTCAGGATATCAATTCCAGGGTTCTGGAGTGAAGGATGGAAGGATATAGGATTTTCTAGTAAACCTATACTGATGCTTAGTTTCTTCGCATAAATAGACAACTTCATAGTCAAGCTTGTAATTTTTTTTGTCTTTTTTAGGGCAATATGAAAGTGGCATATGGAAGTTTCCAGGCTAGTGGTGTAATCAGAGCCATAGCTGCCAGCAACAGCAACCCCAGATCCAAGTTGCATCTGCAGCCTATGGCACAGCTTGCAGTGATGCTGGATCCCCAACCCACTGAGTGAGGCCAAGGATCTTCATGGATACTTGTAGGGTTCTTAACCTACTAAGCCACAATGGGAACTCCTAGACTTGTAATATTTTGAGAGGACATGGATTAAGAATAATGCTTGATTTTGGAAAGATGCATTGTCATGCAGATGCATATTTAGGACATCTATGTAGTATTTTTGATCACATTATATGAGATATATTGCTTCCATATATCCTGAGCTTCCCTTAATTCTATCCTACCCAAAACCATAGGACCCTCCAAATTCAAGAGATGAGCCACTCTGCAGGGCTTTCCCAGCAGCCTTGTTAAGCTGTCGACTCGATGTATGTAGCTAGAAAACCATCTGTTGGACAGCACAACCTGAACTCCAGGGATGGGCCACCTCTCTAGCCCTATGAATAAGCTCCTATACTTTGAAGAAGGTGAGAGATTATGGATAGCTATAAAGCCTCATGATTTTCCCCAAGGGTTGGGTCAATGTAAAAATGATTTACTCTGTATTGAGTTTTCTTGCTTAAACCTAATTTTTTAAAATTTAATAGTTTTTAAAAACAAAATATAAAACATATTATTTGATATTTGCTGAGAAAATTATAATATTGAAAAGGCTGTTAATTGTTGACTTCATTCATTTTGCTAGGAAACCAGAAGTTCCCCACGTTTAGTGGCTTACTAATTACATAAAAAGAAGCATAACAACTAGGAAAGCCTACCTCAATTGCATCTGTAAGGTTTAAATAAATAATGTAAGTTACTATATTCAGTAATAACAGGCATAATTCTTATCAATAGAGAAAAAATCAGGAAGTCGAGTACCCTATCATTTACTCTTTGCATTACTGAATTTAAATAAAACTGAAAATTATTAAAAATATAAATTTTTTTGAAGTAAGTTGCCAAGAGAAGTAATTAGACACATGAAACAAAAGCAATAGTATAAGTTAGGGGCAAAGTTACCTGAGAAATTTTACTTTTGTCTTTTTGCAAGATCTTGGGCAGAAATTCCATATCAGAGAGAACAGGCAGGAGGCAGTAACTTCCAGGCCTATCATTCCTTGCATTTTTATTTTTTGTAATATCCGCTGCATTAAGGAAAAAAGTTTAAGGTTTTTATTTGATCACTGGTTCCTTCTATAACATTGCTATTTCCAGTTTCCTCTTCCTACCCAATTCTGGAATTCTTAAGTTTTATGAATAGTAAAGTCTCTGCTGAGAGTTTAGTCATATAAAATATTATAACTACACTGAACCAGAGTTTATAGAATGTTTATGAGAGACCTCTGCAAAATATGAATAAAGGACACAGATAATTTTAACAGGTTAACCAAATATCAAGTACTCATCAAATGTATTATTCAGTACAATGGAAGAGCTACTGCTAAGTTGCAGAGCCTATTGGTAAAAGAGCAGACTTGGAGGCAATTTTCCAAGAATTAGGGGAGTGGTACAGCAAGAAAGAGAATAGCCCTCAACATAAGCTTGAGGTGCAAATATCTTTAGTTCCAGAGAAGGTAGGTTTTAAATGACTTTGCTGACAGCTTTCTAGGGATATGGGAAATATGCAACATATTTAAAGCATATAATTTGCTAAGTTCTTATATGTGTGTATACCCTTAAAATATTACTGCAATACAAAAAAGATTCCTTCCAAAAGTTTCTTTGTATCCTTTTGTAATTTCTCAAACCTGCTTCCTGAACCTATTTGCTGAGTCAAAGGTAACTGCTGATCAGCATTCTCTCAAGTATGTATTTTCTAATTGTATGTAAGTGGAACCATTTAGCATGTACTCATTGTTTGGCATCTTTCATTTGGCAAATATTTGCAATTCATCCATGTTGTGGCATGTATCAGTACTTGATTCTTTTTAGTGATGAATACTATTTCATTGTGCGTATATACCATCCTCTGTTTATATATTTGCCTTTTCGTGGACATGTGGGTTTTTTCCAGTTCTGGGCTATTACAAATAAAGGTGCTATCAACATTCATGTACAGGTCTTTGAAAATGAAGCTGTGGAATGACTAGATCATATTGTAGAAGTGTGTTTGACTCTTTAGGGTACTACCAAATTATTTTCCAAAGCTGTTTCATTTCACATTTCCTCTAGCAATGTATGAAGAGTTCTAGTTGCCTCCCATCTTAAAAAAGACATTGTACATATCTTTTGAAATTATGGCTTATCTGAATAGATGCCCAGGAATGGGATGGTTGGATCATATGCTAGCTCTATATTTCACTTTTTATGGAAACTCCATATTGTTCTCCATCATGGCTGTACCAGTTTATATTCTCACAAACAATATTCAAGTTTCCCTTTTCTCCATGCCCTCTCCAGCATTTATTGATTGTAGACTTTTTGATGGTGACCATCTGACTGGTGTGAGGTGATACTTCACTATGGTTTTGATTTGCATTTCTCTAATAATTAGTGATGTTGAGTATCTTTTCATGTGCTTTTTGGCCACCTGTCTGCCTTCTTTGGAGAAATGTCTATTTAGGTATTCTGCCCATTTTTTATTGTGTTTTTTAAAATGTAAAGCTATGTGAGATTTATTTTTTGAGGGAGGTGCCAAATCTGGGACTGTGTATGGCATTTTTCTTATATTTTGGAAATTAAACCCTTCTTGGTTGCTTCATTTGCAAATATTTTCTTTCATTCTATGGGGTATCTTTACATTTTTTTAATGTTTGGGATTGGCGTATACACACTACTATGTATAGAATTGACTGATTCACTTTACTGTACATCTGAGGCTGGCACAGCATTCTTAATCAACTAAACTGCAATAAATTTTTTTTTTAAATGCTCATAACACCCCCCCCAAAAAAAATAACTCCCACATTGTATGGTCTCTTTTTTCAGTTTCAGACATATTAGTAGGAGTGTAGTGGTGTCTCATTAGGGTTTTAATTTACCTTCATTTCATGATTGTATGTTGGTCATCTTTTGATGTACATCTTTGCTTCTTTAGTTAAATGAGTACTCAAGCCTACTATTATTATTTTACTTTGGTTGTTTTTTTTAAACTGAGTTTTAAGTGTTCCATTAAAATTCTAAGTACAAGTATTTTATCAAATAGGTAATCTGAAAATATTTCCTCATAGCCTGTGGCTTATCTATTCTTTTAAATGTCTTTAAAAGAGCAGAATTTTTTAATTTATCATTTTTTTCAATTATGGATTATGCTTTTGGTATTGTAATTAAGAAATCTTTGACTGGCCCAAGGTACAAAGATTTCTTCTGATTTAAAAGTTTTATGTCTAAATATAGTCCTACTTATCTATTTTGAATAGCTCCTGTTTGTGTAAGAGATATAGGTCAAAGTTCTTTTTTCATATAAATCACCAGTTTTTCCAATACCGCTTATTGGAAGTTTGTGCCTTCTCCACTGAACTGCCTTGAAACTTTGTTGAAAATCATTTAATCATGAAACTATGGATCTATTTCTGGAATTTTTATTCTGTCAAAAGCACTGGTGAGCAGAAGTAATGACAGTGCACATCTTTGTCTTTTTCCTGATCTTTTGTGGAAATCATTCAGTATTTTGTCATTAAGTATGATTTTAGGTGTAGGGTTTTTATAGATGTACTTTTGCAGGTGGAGGAAGTTTCTTTTATTTTATTTTCTTCTTTTATTTTCTTTTTATGGCCATGCCCATGACATATGGACTTTCCCAGGCTAGGAGCTGAATGGGAGCTGCATCTGCCTTAGCCACACCAACATCAAATCCAAGCCACATCTGCAACCTACTGATACTGTTTGTGGCAGCACCAGATCCTTAACCCACTGAGCGAGGCCAGGGGTCAAACCCACATCCTAATGGATATTAGTTGGATTTTTAACTTGTGTGAGATACAATGGGAATTCTGGAAGTTGCTATTTCTAATTTTCTGAGAGTTCCTATTAGGCATGGACATTGAATTTTGTCAGGTACTTTTTCTGTATCTATGAAATAATTATATACTCACCTTTTTTCATTTGCTAATGTAATATGTTACAGTGGTTGAATTTTCAACATTAAATTGACATTGCAATTCTGGATAAATTCCCCATGCCTATGGTATATTATTATTTTTCTTTAGTGTGCTATTCAATTTGCTAAACTTGGTTAAAAATTTTTGCATCAGTGTTCTTAGGGGACAAATTACAAATCTGTAGGGGTTTTTTGTTTTGTTTTGTTTTTACTTTTCTTGTAATGTCTTCCTGTGATTTTGGTATCAGAATAATGCAAGCCGCATAGAATGAATCAGCAAGTATTCCCTCATCCTCACATTTCTGGAAGAATTTGTATAGAATTACATAATTTATTTCTTAAAGTCTTCTAGAGCACTTAAGCCTGGAGTTTTCTTTGTGCATGTGGAGATTTCTTTGCAAGAAGAAACTACAAATTCAACTTCTTTGCTGGATATAGAATATTCAGGTTACGTATTTCTACATGAGTGAGCTTTGGTAATTTGTGTCTTTCAATAAATTTGTCTATTTACATTGAAAAATTTATTGGTATAAAGTTGTTCATGATGTCAGTTGTTATTCTTTCCATATCCATAGAATCTCTAGTGATATTATTTATCTCATCCTTATACTGGTAATTTATGTCTCTTCTTTTTTCCCCTTATCATGTTCTCAAAGATTTCCTTTTGGCTTCATTGCCTCTCCTTAATATTTTTCTGCTTTCTACTTGTATTGGTTTTTGCTCTGATCTTTATTATTTTCTCTTCTCTGCTTTCTTTCTGTTTTATCTGCATTTCTTTCTTTACTTTCTTGAAGTGGAAGCTAAGGTCATTGATTTGAGAACTTTATTCTAATATAGGCAAATGGTGATAATAATTTCCCCTCCAGAAAGTTGTTCAGCTGCATCTCATAAAGTTTGAAATTTTATATCTTATTTTCATTTATTTCTAAACACTTTAAGCTTCCCTTTCCTTTTTTTAAAGGCATATTTGGTATTAAGAGATAGGTTATCCAGTTTCCAATATTCTGATTTTCTCAGATAACTTTCTGTTTTTGATTTCCAATTTAACTCTGTCTTGAATATATTCTGTATGACTTAACTACCTTTTGATTTCTTAAGAATTGTTTTGTGGCCTATAATATGATATATTTTGGTAACTTTTCTGATTTTTCCTGAAAAGAATGCCTTTCAGTTTGGTTGAGTATTCAGTTAGGTCTTGCTGGTTCAAGTCTATATCCTTATTAATTTTTTGTGTAATTATGCATATTGAGAGAGTGGTATTCAGTTCTCTGATTGTAAGTACATATTTATTTCTCATTGTATCCCTATCAGTTTTTGTTTAATGTATTTTAATTTTTTATTTTAATATAGTTTTGTTTTTAGGTACATAAGTGTTTTAGATTGCTCCATCTTCTTAATTAATTGACCCATTTATCATTATGCAATTACATGTCATTTTCACAAGAAGCAGTCTTTGCTCTTAAATATCTCTCTCTCTATATATATATTATAAATATATCGTATATTGATATATGATATATATACATATGCAATATGATATTGGTATATGATACTTATACAGCTATTTCTGTTTTTTTTACTAGTTTTAGGATATTATACCATTTTACCAATGTTAATTTAAATTCTATTTGTGTCTTTATATTTAGGGTAGATTTCTGATAGACAGCATAAAGTTGAGTCTTCTTTTTGTTTGATCAGATAATCTCTGCCTTTACATTGGAGGTATTTAGTGTTTATATTTATTCTGATGGGTTATAGGTCTTTATTTTACTTTTTCTTTTCTGTATTTTCTATTTTTCTTTTCGTTTTTGTCTTTTTGATTAAGTATTTTTATGATTCTATTTTTTCCATTTTGTCTTATTATATATAATTCTTTGCTATGTTATTTAAGTAGTGGCTTTAGGATTTATATTATACATTTTTAACTTACCACAGTTAACTTTAAAATGATTTTCTTTAAATTTATGAATAAGAACCTTAAAGAGTATACATATTTCACCCTCTTTCAAACTTTTGTGCTATTGTTGTCATATATTTAGCAGTTACAATGTTATTTTTTGCTTGAGACAATTGATTCTCAATTGTAATTCTCTAAATGTGTTTAAATAATAAGGGAGAAAATTTTAATATTTAATATATTGCAATCCAGTGCTCTTTATTCCTTTATGTAGACCTGTATCTTCATCTGGCATTATTTTTTTGGAAGAATATCCTTTAAAATTTCTATACTGCAAATCTGGTAAGAATGAATTCTGCCAGCTCTTGTATATCTGAAAATATTTTATTTCACTTTCGATTTTGAAAGATGATTTGCTGGTTAAAGGATTCTTGATTGACAGCTTTTTCTTTCAGTACATTATGAGTTTGCTTCATTGCCTTTGCGTTGTACTGTTTCAAGATAAATTTGCTATCATATTTACCTTTGTTACTCTGAGTGAAATGTGTTTTTCCACTCTTGATCTCTATAAGGTTACACACTTGCCCATGAAAAAATGATAAAAAAACACTAATTATTAGAGAAGTGCAAGCAAAACAAAAAATAGATATTACCTCATACCTTGCAAAATGACTATCACATTAACATTTACAAATAACAAATTCTGGAGAGGGTGTGGAGGAAAGGAGATCTTCCTACACTGTTTGTAGGAATGTAAATGGGTTCACCCAATATAGAAAACAGCATAAAGGTTTCTCAAAAAACTAAAAATGGAACTACCCTATGATCCAGCAGTTTCACTTCTGGGAATCTGGAAAATGTATTTGCAAGAAAGGAAAACAAAACACTAATTTGAAAGAATACATGAGCCCCTATGTTCACAGCACCACTGTTTACAATGGCTAAGATAAAAAAGCAACTCAAGTGCCCACCAACTGATGAATGGATGAAGAAGATTATATATTACTAAACCAAAAAAGAGTAAAATTTTTCCATTCACAGCAATGTGGATGGACCTAAAGAATATCATGCTTAATGAAATAAGCCAAACAGTGAAAGATGAATACTACATGATATCTCTCATATTCAGAATCTAAATATAAAAAAATAATTCTAATGAATGTATGTGTAAACCACAAATAACTCTTAGATATAGAAAACAAAAGCCAGTGCTTGCCAAAGTGAAGAGGGAAGAGGGGAAGGACAAACTGGGCATATGGGTTAAGAGATACAAACTACTATGTTTTAAATAGATAAGCAGCAATGATATGTTGTGTAGCATAGGGAATTATAGCTATTATTTTGTAATAACTTTTAATGGAGAATAATCTGTAAAAATACTAATTACTATGCTGTATATCTGAAACTAATATAATATTGTAAATCAACTCTACTTCAATAAGATCACACTGTTAATCCCTGCTAGTGTTTTTCATGTCAGATATTATATCTTTCATCTCCATAGGTTTAATTTGGGTCTTTTAGAGATTTTTCTTTGTCTTTCCTTAACTCTCCATCCTTTCACCAAACTTCTTGAATAAATAGAGTATAGTTATAATAATTGTTTTAATGTATCATTCTATCAATTCTATTATCTGTTATTTCTGGGTCAGTTTTGATTCATTTTGCTTCCAATTATGGGTTGAATTTTGTTTCTCTCTGTGCTTTGTAATATTTTATTGGATATCAGACATTGCTAATTTTAACTTGTTAAATGATTGAATTTTTGTATTTCTGGAAGTGGACTTGAATTTTGTTCTGATAAGCAATGAAAATATTTGGAAATCGGTTGATCCTTTTAAGCCTTGTTTTTAAACTTTGCTAGGTAGAACTAAAACAATTTAGGAATTTTTTTTTCCTCCTAATGAGACAAAGTCCATTCGAGTACTCTACGTCATCACTTGTGAATAATGACGTTTTAATTTCTAGCTTGCAGGCATAAGTCCTATTCCCAAACTTTTGAAATTCAGTGTACTTTCCTTTTTGATCATTTTGGGTAACCACCCTCCTCCATCGCCCCATAACAAGCCTCAGGTAGTTTTTTCATTTGTGTGTTCTGATCACTACATAGTTGAATAGTTAAAGTGGACTCTCTGCAAGTCTCTAGAGCTCTATCTTTGTGCACTCCTTTCTGGTACTTTGCACTGTGAACTCTAGATATCTTGACCCCTCTGGATTCCCAATTCTGTCTTTTCAACTTGGTGAGACCCTTGGATTACTCCTTTCTGGGATGCAGCCTAGAAACTTACTCTAGGTGGTAAAGTCAGTCAATTGTAGATTTTGTCTTATTTGTTCATTTGTTCCCATTTCTCAGGAACCATTGTTCTTTGTTATCTGATGCCCATGACTTGTGAAAAATTAGTATATATATTAATGTATGTATATGCATATTGTATATATATATAATGCATATAATGCCTATTATATATAAAATACATAATCTTTAATGGTTGTTTATTATGGGAGGGTAAATCTATTCTCTGTTTAAGTATTTGGAAATAGTTTGATATATTCAAGTCTTGGTTTTATACTTTGTTAGGCAGACCAGAGGAACATTTATTTGGGTCTTGGGCTAACTTTTCCCCACCACTGAAACCAGAATCTGAGTATTTGATTTGATGTTCACTTAGAGGGGAACAAAAGATATACCCTTTTTAAAAATCCCATTGGTAATTTTTCTTCTTCTCTTTTTTCCCTGCCTCTATCCAGCATTCCTGTTCCCACCATTAGACCCAAAACCCCTTATAAGTACAGTGCACTATAGAAGAACCAACTATAGAAATGTTTAAGATTCTAAAAAGATTTAAACTACATTTTAAAAAAAGAACTATAGATCTTGGGGCAGGACTTGGAAATCTACAGACATAGATCCTCCTTGGGACCTACAAGTATAATTATTTATTTATTTATTTATTTATTTATTTATCTTTTTAGGGCTGCACCTGTGGCATATGGAGGTTCCCAGGCTAGGGGTCTAACAGGAGCTGTAGCTGTCAGGGAGTTCCCTTCGTGGCTCAGTGGTTAATAAATCCGACTAAGAACCATGAGGTTGTGGGTCCGATCCCTGGCCTTGCTCAGTGGGTTAAGGATCCAGTGTTGCCGTGAGCTGTGGTGTAGGTTGCAGACGTGGCTCGTATCCCGCGTTGCTGTGGCTGTGGCGAAGGCCGAAGGCTACAGCTCCTATTAGACCCTAGCCTGGGAACCTCCATAAGCCGCGGGTGTGGCTCTACATAAAGGCAAAAAGACCAAAAAAAAAAAAAAGGTATAGCTGTCAGCCTATGCGACAGCCACAGCCAATGCCAGATTCCAGCCACATCTATAACCTACACCAGAGCTCACAGCAACACTGGATCTTTGACAGGCTGAGTGAGGCCAGGGATTGAACCCTCAACCTCATGATTCTTAGTTGGATTCATTTCCATTGTGCCACAATGGGAACTCAAAATATAGTATTTAGGAAAATATTCTTAGTAATCTTTAAAAAAGATGGAAAATCTTGCTTACCATTCTGATACTTTGCAATGCAGAGGAGGTAAAACATTCCTGAGAATGCTTGTTGTGTGATTGAAGGATCAGGATGGGAACACAAAAGGGATAGTTCTGCTGCCAGGACACCCAAACATGGAGCATCAACACTTGTCTAATGAAAAAACAAAGAAGAAAAATGCATTTGCTATGGATAGTCAAGGTTGAATTTTATGTCTGAGCCTCTAATACTTGCACATCTATACCTCTAATCTATATCTATCCATCTATATATCAGACTATGATTAGAGTTGGGCTTCAGAATTCACAAAATCTGTGTTAAAATCCTGTCTGTTACTGGGTCACAATTTTTTCATCTATGAATTGCATGTAACAAATGCTACCTTGTAACAGTTACTGTGGGGCTAAGAGGGTAATATTTATTTCAAGAAATAAAGTTCCTAACAAAGTGTTTGCAAATAATAGGGACTCAACTAATGTTAGTTTCTATTCCGTACATTAGGTATCTAGATGTAGGTAGCAAATTCCAAGCTAAGGGGCGTGGATATCCAAAAACTTTCATGCTTCCTGCTCCATAAATGAAATGCTTCAGATCACTCTCTAAGTCACCAGAAAAATGTTACTTTTCTTCCTAGATTTTCTCTTCTTTTTCCCAGGGAAAATGATTTTTTAAGACTCAGAATATTTATTTTGTTTTTTGGAATGATTTCTTATTTTTTCCATTACAGCTGATTTACCGTGTAGAATATTTATTTCCCATGTCAAAGGTACTAACAGAACATTTATTATCTCCCCCCCCAAATTCCATGATGCATAGTCTTTTCAAATATTTAGATTTTCGGCTTTACTATATTTTTTTTTTGCCGTGTTAAATTCAGATATGGGGGGAATAGATACATATAAGAAAAGAGCTGGAAGAAGCATTTTGCTTTTGTGAAGGTATGAGTACCACTGACAATTTGATTAAACAAAAAGGACTCTGGCCGTGGGTAGGTTTGTTAAACTAGTGGACCTGAAGAATCGTTTGGTCTCTAAGACAAATTATTACTTTTCCTAGATAGATACTTTTATGTATGGAGCAAAATTTGGTGGTAAAAGTTAAGATCCAAGTCAGCCTTCCAGGGAGATCCTAATACCTGCTTCTCCTTTTTTCTATTTCTCTCTGTACCCTTATCCTTGCTTGACCCACTCACATCTCTCTGTGCATCCATCTCAATCTTATACACAGACATGGATTTATTCCTAAAGAAGAATGTGACATGTCAGATAACCTAGGTCTTGGGTCACGGGTATAAGCCAATTAGTATGCTGGGAGTGATGGTCTTAGTAGAAGAAGGGAAGATAATTTCTTGCTTCTGTGGATGTCTTCATTGGATTCTTTTAGATCTAGGCTTATTTGTAAGGCTACTACCTAGGGCTCCCCCTATTTTAGGAGTCCTATGATTTAGTAGAATCTAGAATGAGAGAGTAAGGCTTACTGTATGCTAGGCCCTAGGGAGAAATGTTTTATTTTTTTCTGGGGAGTCTCTACTTCTTTGGGTTTATATTCCAAGTTTCTTTATGGCCTTTTGAGTCTACTTCCTTTCATCTAGTATAATGTTTTCAAGTTTCACTGATGTTACAGTATATAGAAGACTTCATTTCTTTTTGGCTGAGTAATATTTCACATTCTTTGAATATACCACATTATATATATCTATTCATTCATTAATGGACGTTTGGGTTTCTTCTTTTTGGCATTGTGAATTGTGCTACTATGAACATTGGAATGTGTGTGTGCATGTAATTGATCTATAGATTAATCCTAGAATTGAAAATCAATACCATGGTATCATAAATCACGACTAAATAAAATTTTCCAGTGCATTGGTCATGCTCCCTTTTAATTATATTTCCTTTTGGCACAAAAATGTGTCTTCTCTACTGCTTTTCAGACTAAATGACTAAATTCTCATCTGTGAGCTAATTATCACTCTAGTTTTGATAATGATTTTTGTTCTCTTTATTGACCTGGAGCTATCTCTTATATTCAGAAGTTTTTCTCAAATGTCTCAAAAATATTGGTTGTCTAGTCATATTTAATGATTGGATACCACTGGTGGGATTTTGTGTGTGAAAAATATTTATCAACGGTTGGGCTTGTCTTTAGAGTAGTTGGGTGGGGAGGCTGGGGTCATGCTAAAGTATATCTAAGCAACAGAATCAAGGTGATTTTCCAAGGAAATTTACAGCTTTTTGAGAAAAAGTGTCCTCACATTTTGCATGCTAATGAACTCATGTACCTGTGGAATTTAGTGTGTGTGTGGTGCAGAGGGGGATGGGAGGCAATAAAAATCCTTTTGTATAAACTTTCAATGAGTCTTTTCAGTGAGTGTTTATGTCTTCAGCTTTCCTCTGCCTCCTACACGTCATCATTACTTAGATTTCCATAGCTCCAGACTCTCCAGGTTTCCATAAGGCAAACTGCCTCCCTTTTGAGCTGTCTTCCATCCCAATGTTCATGGGCTCTGGCCCTTCAGCTTCCTCTGCCAGAGTTTATCAGTTACCATCTGATATCTCCTTTGTCATTCAGAAGTTTCCTGATATTGATAGACCACTGAGAACCCATCACTAATTATCTTTGTTGTCATGAGGTTATACATTTAACAAATGTTATTACTATCATTTTGTGGAGGGAGAGGAGATAGATATCTGTTCACTTCAACTAGGAATCTTCTAACTTGCCTTTTTTTTTTGTCTTTGTGCCTTATCTAGGGCTGCACCCGCGGCAGGCATATGGAGGTTCCCAGGCTAGGGGTCTAACAGGAGCTGTAGCTGCTGGCCTTTGCCACAGCCACAGCAACACGGGATCCAAGCCGCATCTGCAACCTACACCACAGCTCACGGCAACACCAGATCCTTAACCCACTGAGCAAGACCAGGGATCAAACCCGCAACCTCATGGTTCCTAGTCGGATTTGTTAACCACTGAGCCATGACGGGAACTCCTAACCTGACTTTTAAATGCTGTTTTGCCAAAGGAACAAACCTAGGAAAAAAATCTCTATTAGTGATATACTGTGACATGTTTAGCTTATATTTCTTCACCTGATTGAAAATCAATAGTCTAATGTAAGGACAAATATTCTTTGAATGTAGCAGTTTCTTCACCCTGATGGGTGCACAGGTCATGTAAGAAGAATATCACATTAAACTGCACTCTGATAGAATACAAACAAAAGGATTGTTTAATAGGACAGGACCTCTGGGAGTCTGGAAGAGAGAGACTGTTGGGAGCGGTCAGCGCTAAGTCTCACCGAGGCAGAGCCCGGATGAAGACGACTGCAGGACAGAGTTCCTTAGGGTGCCCTTGTCCTGAACTGCAGAGCAGTCAGGACCTGCTCAGCATCTCCAGAAAAGCCTCACTTCTACTATTTTGTTTCCATCTTATGCTATTTCTGGGATTAATTGTATCTGCCTCTTTCACAGCTCCTGTTCCTCTGCTTTTGAATACTCACAGAGTGTTAGGACTTGTGTTCCTATACCCACCTCTAAAAATTCCTACATGGCCACCACTGCCACCACCAGAAATTAAAACTATTCTATAATGGATAAAACATCCAAGCCCAGGAATGAGATGGCTGTTTATTCTTAAGAAAATATGATATTACTACTAGATATAGATTCCCTTTCAAACACACTGAAAAGTGTATTCATAAAAAACACATCCTTGGAAAAACCCAGGATGGAGACCTAAGCAGAGATCAGGGCCCAGGGTGAGAGTTTGGAGACTGGGACTTAATTGAAATGACAAGTAGAATTGATTTATA
>PVHT020000173.1:187008-197311 GCA_004024745.2 Catagonus wagneri | reverse complement strand
TAACCACATGTTAGACATTATTAACCTCATATCCTGTTATGCTTAGAAAACTATATTTTTGATTGTTAAGATTAATCATAAACTTTCTATAAACTCTGTGACCTATTAATGTTTAAACTGTATTTTGCTATAAAAAATCTGTGCTCTGTATACTACCATTGTATTTGGGTAAAGTTAATAGCTTGGAGAGAGAACAATCCCTAAAAAAGAAACAATATGTAAAAGGGGACTTTGCTGAGTTCCTTGTGATATTTCATTGAATGATTAAGGTCAACAGTGTCCATGGTGATTTCTTTATTGTGGGCAAACATGATGACTGGGTGGAAAGTTTCAAAAAATACATACGATGCTTGGGAAACTTGGGGGGAAAGAAATAGGAGATGTCTGTACTCTGTGTGAAAATAAAAGAGAGAGAGCATCTGCACTAGCAGAAGCAAGAAGCATGATGATCCTGCAACACTGAATAAGTCTCCTGTCGTTATTGCTGCCGACGCCGCTCATCCTAGGGGTACCTGCGACCCTGCTGGGGCTGGACCTCGGCAAGAGACCAGGTAATATATGAAGAAAAAAGTCTTTATCCAGTTAACGGGCAATACCTGAGAGCAGAATAGGTTAGTTAGAGAATGGGAGAACAAGTTTTCATTTATTAATTACAATGTGTCAGATATAGAGACAGATGGTGCCTGTGGGAAGTTTAGTTTTTAACTCATTAAAAATTTTTAATTGTTTTATGTATTTTCCCCAAACTGCATTAATTTCAATGACTTAATTATCTTTAGAAGACATAATTTTAAAGAAAAAACTAACTTAGTAAAGTTTTAGGCATTCGTTACTGTGATAAGCTAGTTGAGGCTAATTCCTAGTTTCCACCTTCTGGAAAATGTTGGTGTGCTTCCACCTGGTGGTATTTAGCAAACACTGCAGAACAGAGTAATAGGTTATCCACTTGGCTTCACAAACAAGTCTCAGTTATACCTTAGGAACCCTCAGCATTTTATGAAAGCATCCTACTGCCTGTGTTATTTACATATATTTTATTTTACAGTTTAAGGGTTGGCTGTGTGCAAGGGAGAATGAATTTCATGATTGTAATTTAAAGAGTGATAGAATATGTAACCCCCAAATGTCTACTTACTACCTGAGAGGAATTGACTAGAAGTTATACATATGTGTGTGTGTGTCTGTATATATATATATATATATATATATATATATATATATATATATATACACATACATACATACATATATGTATATACACATGCACACAAACATATACATATAGATTATATATAAAACATACATAATATATATATAGTATATACATATACACTAAGTATATAAATAGATAATTATGTATATTGAAATGCAAAGGGAAGCATATGAATAGTCAACACCAAATACTTGCTGATTGCATAAACCATGTTAGGAACTATGAAGAAAACAAACTGGAGTGATGCATTACACTTAATCTCAAGCCTCACTTGTGAAGTTTTCTGTGTCCATTGGAACAGACAGTCCAAACCATTTCAGAAATATTGGGATACTGCCTTACCAGGCCAAAGAACCAGAATATTTAAACAAGATGCTCAGTCTTTCTTTTGAACACTGAGATAAGGAATCAGCATGGTGCAAAGAACATCATGGGCTATGTTTCCCCTTGTTAAGTGAGCTATATTGTATTCTAAATCTGATTTTAAATAAAATAATAAAAATTCAGCTATAAGGCTGATCTAAGATTTTTGTCTCCCTAGTTCTAGAGACTGCACAAGTAATAGAAAAAGGATACATGACGGTAATGTCACAAATGCATATTACTGATTCACCATCATTCTGAATTCCTGAACTGATTTAAACAATCAGTTTCACAATTAGTAGCATACTTTTAAAAAATCACAGTGAAGGATGAGTTGCGAAGCAGAGACTAAAAGCACATTATCCATAAGAGATAAAGTGTTCAGAGACAGTCTGAGGCTTCTTAAAAGTGGGCAATGATATCATTCAAAATGCAGGAAACCTTAGTAATTATTGTCAATCATGAGACACCATTTGTTCTCCATCTGAAGGGCAATAGTTAAAAAGTCTGATAATATCCAGGTGTTTGTGAAGGCATGGGGAAATAGGCACCCAAATATTTATAGGAATACAAACTGAAGGACAACTGTGCATTACTAAAGTTTAACTTCTTCCTATGTTTTGATCTATTTTCTTAGCATTTCTAAGTACATACTCACATGCTTGCCAAAATAAAGACACTTTTTGAATTGTTTGAAATAGAAGAGCCTAAATAAATTTCAATATTCATTCAATTGAAGAATAGTTAAGTGTATCATAATACATCAAAACTATAGGCTGTAAGCAGTAGTTAAAAGAATGAGGCAAACCTATGAAAAATATCTGTAGGACATATGTTCAGTGAACAAAGCAAGTTGCAGACAATACATAAATTTGTAATTTTAGTGAAGAAAAACTAAGTAACAAAGTTATGTATCTCTGTGTGTGCATGTATATTTGTATGTGTACAGAGCTGTTTGGCAGGATACCTCACACAGACATGGCTGCAAAGGAGGTTGGGGCAGAGAGGAAGTTGGTGTGGAGAGGAGGTGGGGTGGTAAAGAAGATTTCTGTATGTCTTTCGCATGTTTTGAGATGAAAATTCTAAAGAATTACTTGTATACATTTAAAATAAATAAATAATGGTTAAAATATTTTAGGAAAAAGAGCAATAAGGAAAGTGGGAATGGAAGAATTTGTTAAGTGTCTAAATAACACTGACTGTGATCCACAGAGGAAAACCTAGAGAGTGGTTGAAAGTCTGGTTTAACACACTCACACTATTTGTGTAAAGCATGAGAGTCTTAATCAGTTGTTTGAGAAACTTTGCTCTCGCTGACAGAAAGTCATGTGGGGTATTGACTCCTTTTCTAGTATTCCAACCCCCTAGCATAATAATACCAAGTAGGCATCTAACACTCTATAGAACCAAGACTCAGAAAGCAGAACTGTAGAAGCACAGTCTCCATAAACAGGTGGCAAGATAACTCTGTGACTTACATAACCCTTGACTTTCCTGGATGCAAAGCTTAGCACTCTGCTGATGATAGTCATGACTCTCCCCTGCATGTACAGACCACCTTCATTCATCCACACTGCCATTTCCTATAGAGAACACAAAAACCATCATAGAACCATACTGTTTCTTGTTCACACTTTCATCAAGTCAAGATTCCCTATGGGCTCCCAGTGGTTTCAAATTTAATCTATATTTGTTAAAAAAAATGACAATAGGCTGGTATATTACTACCCAGTACAGTATATCACCTAGCATAATAACTACACCTGGGCTTTATTTTATTTAATTCTATCCAATTAATATTTACTAATATCCACTATAACAATCACTTTGCCAGGCATCATGAAAAGTTAACAATTAACAACTGTTTCTCCTCTTTTTGTTTCAAAATACATATTCTCTCATTTTTTTTAAAAGATTTGCTTTTTTAATAAGATTTGCTTATCATTTTTTAAAAAGAAACAAAATGTTATCTGGTCCTGAAATGTCATTTTATCCCAGAATTTCCTCTGCAAATTCACCATCCAGGTATTTTTTGGCACATTGTTTAGAGAATGTTTCTGAAGGCAGCTTGGTGAGAAAGTTCCTGCTAACTTTGACGTGTTGCTAAATTTGGTCTATCTTGATGTAACTTCTACCTATTTGTTCTAAATCCTCACATGCAGGAACATATTTATAACCCTGGGAAAGGAGGAAGATTGCACATGGCTCATATATTAACCACTCTTCTTTTATTTTTTGGTCTTTTGGGGGCTGAAACTGAAGCATATGGAGGTTCCAAGGCTAGGGGTCCAATTGGAGTTATAGCTGCTGGCTCCCACCACAGCCACAGCAATGCAGGATCTGAGCCACGCCTGCAACTTAACGCACAGCTCATGGCAATGCCGGATCCTTAACCCACTGAGCAAGGCCAGGGATCTAACCTGCATCCTCATGGATATTAGTCAGGTCTGTTAACCACTGAGCCACAACGGGAACACCCTTAACCACTCTTAATAGACTTCTTAAGACAGACTGTTGGAGCCCTTACTGCTTATGCCAATTTTTGGCCAAATCACTTCACCCTTCTCTGGCTCCCATTGTGTAATACTGTTTGGAAGTTTATTTCCTAGCACAGAAGAATCTCTAAATCTCAGGGGGAGGGAAAAGGCAGCCTTTGCCTTTTCTAGAGTGAGATTCAGCTCTTTTTGAGGATCAGGGGAATTTCTAGAAGTGGTAGTATAAAGACAAGGTGGTTAAGTAACAGGATCCCAAGTTGGAGTTGCTCTTCTACTACTGTGTTAGAGTAGCTCTGCACACATTATTGCTCCTCTCTCTGCTTCCACTCCATTATTTGAAAACTGGGAGAAATAATTTTAACTTTCTCATGTGGCCTTTTAAAGAATTATTAAATAACACATGCATTAAATACTTGGTTTATGGTCTGATGTGGAATGATTGCTCCATAAGCAGCATAGTGTGGTTGACAGAGCTCACCTGGGGAGATGGCTACAGGGATGGGGTAGTAATAACTACTTTAATGGGTTGTGTGGTTAAAATTTTTAAAATGCCTGGTAAACATTTGGCTCAAATTGATACAAATTAGGTCAGTACACTTTATTATCTTCATATTTTTTCTTATTTTCATAGACGCAACTGTTTCTTCTCTTAAATGTATTTTATTATTAGCAAAACCTATGGATGGTCATAGTAGAGTAGGTCAATCTAGTTTCTGAGTATTTCCAGACAGTTGCCTCCTGATGCCCTAATGTTAGTGATGCAAAATTGGAGACCATAATATGTCCAGATCAGTCTCTGTCTCTGTCTGGGACATTAAAAATACAGTGAACTCTTGGATGTGAAAAAGTGGGGTTATGGAGGGTTGTTTAAACTTCCTCTGATACCATGGTATCCATGAAGATGGGATACACACAGCATTCCCTACCCTTAGAGTATCAGGGAAGTTCGAGCCAGAATACAGACAGTATCAAAATATGGTTCATCACTGTGGACCTGAAGGTAGTTTAGGCCAGTCATCCTATGCTCTGCTACTCTGTACTGTGTTCACTCTCACATTGCCACATAATGCTCAGCTTCATAAGTGTCTGTTGATGTTAGTCTCCCTGAATTGAATTATTAAAATTGTGTCTTTGTGTGAGTTCCCTTGACATCTGGTTAAGGATCCAGCGTGATCACTAGAGTGGCTTGGCTTGCTGCTATGGTGCTGATTTGATCATCTGGGATGTTCCACATAGTGCAGGTGCAGCCAGAAAAAAATAAAAACAGGAAAGAAGACTCATTTCTTTTAAAAGTTTGTCTGTATTTCAAATAGAGGGATGTTATTTCATTTGGGAGATAATGCAATGTTCTGAAAAGTAACAAAAAATTTTCAGCTACCAAATACTTGAAGATGTATGGCAAATGGTAAATAAAAGTAAAATATAGTATACTCTTTATAATAAGAAAAACATATTACTTTTTATTCCTTTACCTTTAAGATTTGCAATTTGTGGAGGTCTTTAGACACTAAGATCAGAAGAGTGTCCTCAAATATTTAAAAAATATTTTGGTATAAATTCTGAAAAACAAAGTTTTACAACCAGCCAGTCAGTCTTAGATAAAATTTTACCAATGCCTATAGTTTTGCATCTTGGAGTCCTGACTTCTCCTCACAAAATGAAGGTAAGAAAGGAGAGAGGTACCTACAGAGGTGAAATCTCGTTCAATATCACGTACCGTGAATCCGCCTTATAGGGCAAGCGAACTGTGTAGCTCTGCTGGGAAATAAAAATTGCAGATGTTGCTACTCTTACTATGAGATTTTCCCTCCATCTTTACTGGCCCCCATTTCCTTCTTTGCAACACTTGCCAGTAAGCTTGCTCTTTTTACTAAACAAATTAAGTCAAATCTCTTCACAAATTTGTTCCTACACAACCCATCAAATCCCATGGATTGTAGAATTCACAAGTCTAGGAATCTAGAGTAGTGCTGGAACATGCTATTTATCTGTTATACCTAAAAGAGTAAAGGAGAAAACAAAGATGACAACTTTTGGGCAGACATTCCCTGGGATCTCTGTGGTGCATAATGATGTCTCATCATAATCAAAGGAAGCAAAGTCTTACATCCAGGTCTTCTTGGTCCTCTTCACTTTTTCCAATTTCTTTCACTTCGTCATGACTTGGTATAGCAAACAACATTTTAAAGGAGGACTCTATTATTTTCAATTGAGTTTCAAATTGCAATAAGGGATCTACACAGCTGACAAGAAAAAGGTATGCTTATTAAATTCAGTAAAGAACAAATGTAACCTAATTTTATGTTTTTTTTTTATTTAGTTAATGAGACAGTGTACTAGAAAATGAAGCCAGACTTTTGGCTTTATATAACACATGGAATTTATATATTATTGTAAAAATGATGGTGGTGCTTTAAATATAAAGGATATCTTTGTTAAAAATCATTTGTAATCAGTTATTTAAAATTCAGAATATATTTCTCCATAGACATAATTATGTAGCCCATAAAGTCACCCTGAGATTTTGGCAGTTGAAATACTTTACTGCTTCATTTTTTCTATTTCCAGCATTTAATATTTCTGGTATTGGGATACATCTTCTAATTGATGGTAAAATATATCTTCCCATCAGCAGCTAGAAAGATAAATTGTGACATAGCTACTTTGCCTTTGTCAAGTGTGATCTGGATTTTTTGAGGTGAAAATAATTCTATTTTTTAAAGATGGCAATATAGTTGGTAAGGTAGGAAATCTTGTGCTGAATTAAGAGTCTTTTTCTTCTACTGGGCAAGAGGCTCTAAATATCTAATACCATTGTTTGAAATGGAATCTCTTAGAGTATGTTAGATAGTTTTCAAATCTTGGGAAGATTGATTTGACTTATTCATGGGAAAATGGATTATCACACTCTAAACAGCTACCTATCAATACTTCCCATGCTATTTTTCAGTGGTGGATTTATAAGAATGTATAATTTGTTTTAGGAAAATATAAAATTAATACTTTGATATTATATAAAATAACATCCATTACTGTACTTTGAAATCATATTGTCAGTCCTAAAAATGATAAAATGGTCCAGGTCTTGAACAGGGATCAGGAAAGTAGCATGATACTCTTGATGCCATGCTGAGTGCTGATGGACAAAGAATCTTTAAAATTTAAATGTCAAGAAGGCTGAAGGTCAAATATTGGCAATACTAAAGAAGAAAGTCCCATGCAAATCTATGGGTCAACATGGGTGTTAATCAGGAGGAATACATTATTGGTCTAAATGTATTTTTTTTTCAAAAGAGCAGTTATTAAATTACAAATGTGTTTTATAACCAGTGACATTTTAAAATTAATTATTGCAGTGTAAACCCTTTCTTATATTCCAGAATGTAAAACCAGGTGGTATAGAAAGAAACTTGAGAAGAAAAAATAAGGACTTCTCAAAAATTACTACATGATTTTCTCAATTTTTAAGCTAAGTAATTGTTTCAAATATTGGAGTGAAGTGAGAAGAAGAGATAAACCAAATGCACTAAATTGTTTATTTCTTTCTATCATGAAGCAATAAATATTATATAGGACCAATAAGCAAAATTTTTCATGTATAAATTTAAGAATCACAATTGAATAAAGGAAAATAGATACCTCCCTAATAAAGACATGGGAAAATTACAGTAAACATGATCAAAAGTAAATCAAAAGGGCTGTATTAATATGATACAAGTTTAACTCAAATGACAGAATATTAAGATACATATACAGTTATTATAAAATAATAAAAAGAATAGTTATATGAAATTTCACAAAGAACATAGAAACAAAAATGAAAGATTACAATAAATAATTACTAAGAGATACAAATTATTAAATTAAAGCTATTAGGAGACATAGAAATAGCTATAGAAGAAATATAAGCACTCAATTATTAGCATATGGTAGGTAAAAATAAAAATTCTGCAAAATAAGAGATAGCTAATAAAGTAGATAAATACATTGTATTAAGTAAGATAACAAGGATTACCTTTTTATGTAATCATGCCATGTTAAAAATATTTATAATATATTTATCAATAGAAAATTTCAATATATAAAAACATTTTATTCTCTAATCACAATGAAAACTATTTTTAAAAATTAGAAAATTCAAAGTACTTAAAAATATCTGAATACCATCGAGGTTTTTCCTTTAAAATAAAAGAAAAAAAACAAATATCATATAACTTAAGATTTTAAAAGGACTAAACATGTAACTAGAAGAATGAGGAAAATAAGCATAATGAATATATTATTGAATAAAAAAAGGAAAAGAGGAAATAAGTATATTGATAACCTTGGCAAGTTTAAAGATTGAAAAGAGAAGAAAAGAGGAAACAGGAGATTGGATTAAGATGGTGGAATAGAAGGACTGGAGCCAATTCTCTCCCAAAAAACAGCAAAACTACAACCAAATGCAAAGCAACCTTCAACCAAATTGACTGTAAACTCCCAAAAAAGATATTCTGCTCCAGAAGACAAAGAGGGCTCTGCATCAGGAGGTAGGAGGGGTGATTACACAATAGAAGCATCCCATACCTCCCGGTGAGAAGCCCCGCAGACTGGAAAGTAACAGTATCACAGACACTCACCTACAGGACTGAGAGTTCTGAACCCCATGTCAGATCCCTACACCTGGGGATCTGGCACAGGGAGAAAGAGCCCCCGGAGCATCTGGCATTGAAAGCCAGCAGTGCTTGTGTGCAGGAGCTCCACAGGATGGGTGGAAAAGAGAACCCATTTTGAAAGGCACACACAGACATTCACATGCACTGGGTACCACGGGAAAGCAGTCTCCATAGGAATCCAGGTGGAACTTCACTGCAATTCTTGGAGGATCTCTTGGGAAAATGGGGTGACTGCAGCTTGTTTTAGGGAAAGGACATTGGAGGTGAAGCTCTCAGGAATATTCATCAGCCTGCATTTCTCTGGAGGTGGCCATTTCTGGGAAAATCTGGTCCCTCACATCAGCACTGAGAAGCACCAGGCCAAACAATAATCCAGGTGGGATTTCAGCCCCACCCATCAGTAAACAGGCTGCCTAAGACCCCTCAGGCTCACAGCCAGCGTCTAATCTCATCCAGAGACAAAGCCCCATCCATCAGAGGGAGAGGAATCAGCCCCACCTACCAGTGGGCAGGCATCATCACCCCCTCCCATCAGGAAGCCTACAGCAAGCCCCCTCCATACCATTTAGCCACAGGGGAGGCAAACACCTGAACTAAGAGAGGCTACAACTCTATTGTCTGCAAAGAAGATACCACACCAAAAACCTATAAAAATGAAAAGAAAGAAAACTGTAACTCAGATAAGGGAGAAAGAGAAAAGCCCAGAAAAACAGCTCAGTGATGAGGAGATTATCAGCCTCCCAGAAAGAGACTTTAGACTGTTGATGCTGAAGATGATGCAAGGCATTGGAAATAGACTGGAGGCAAAGATTGATAGTTCACAGGAAACACTGAGCAAAGAAATACAATCTGTAAAAATTAAACAATAAGAGATGCAAAATACAATAACTGAAATAAAAAATTATTAGAAGCAGCCAACAGTAGAATACAGGAGGCAGAAGAATGAATCAGTGAGGTAGAGGACAGATAAGTGGGAATCAATAATGTGGAACAGAAAAGAGATAAAAGATTGAAAGGAAATGAGCTGAGTCTCAGAGAACTCTGGGATAATGTTAAACGCATGAACATCCGTATTATAGGGGTGCCAGAGGGAGAAGAGAGAGAGAAGGGGACAGAAAAAATATTGAAGAGATAGTAGCCAAAAACTTCCCTAATATGGGAAAGGAACCACTCATTCTAATCCAGGAAGCACAACGAGTACCATATAAAATAAACCTAAGGAGGAACACCCCAAGACACATATTAATCAAAATGACCAAAATTAAAGACATAGAGAAAATATTGAAGACAGCTAGGGAAAAGAAACAGATGACATACAAGGGAACCCCAATAAGCTTATCAGCAGATTTTTCAGCTGAAACTCTGCAGGCCAGAAGGGAGTGGCATGATATACTCAATGTGATGAAAGGGAAAAACTTCCAACCAAGATTACATTAACCAGCAGGGTTCTCATTCAGATTTGAAGGAGAGATCAAAACCTTCACAGATAAGCAAAAGCTAAGAGATTTCTGCAACACTAAACCAGCTTTACAACAAATCCTAAAGGAACTTCTCTAGGCAGAAAAGAAAAGGTCACA
>PVHT020000173.1:162616-186008 GCA_004024745.2 Catagonus wagneri | reverse complement strand
GTTTAGTATATTAAGGTTAAGGTAGATTAATAAAACGTTAAGTTAGGAATAAGGTCAGTGTTAGGTTTATGGTTAATCATTTGTTAAAACCTTACCTCAATTGTGTATGTGATTGACGTGACTATGCATAGATGCCTGCTGATAGTTGTTACTTGATTTTAAGAAAACTATTGTATTAAATCAAATAACCGTACTAAGATAAGAAGTAAAAAATAAGGATGTGCTTAGTCTTGTGTGAAAGAGGAACAATGAGATATTTCTGTACTCCTTGAGTAACTAAGGAAATGTAACTATAGAAATGATTATTGATCTGTAACCCTGTACTCCTTGTGTAACTAAGGAAATGTTTGGTAACTATAGAGATGACTATTGATCTGTAACCTGCTGATTTGTAACTTGCTGATTTTGTGAAACTGCGAAAAAAATGTCCTGGTGGCGTGATCAGACCACCAGGAACCTAATCCTATATAAGAAAAATGCAGAAATAAATCGAGCGAGACAAGAGCACCTCGCCTGCTGTACACTTGACTCCTGTCTTCATTCGCCGACGCCGTTCATCCTTAGGGGCACCCACTTCCCTGCTGGGGCTGGACCTCGGCACCAGATACTATAAAACTCTTAGGGGAAAACAGGCCAAACACTCTCTGACATAAATGATAGCAACATCTTCTCAGATCCATGTGTCAGAGTAAGGACAATAAAAAGAGAAAGAAACAAATAGGACTTAATTAAACTTCAAAGTTTCTGCACAGCTAGGGAAACCCTAAACAAAATGAAAAGACAACCCACAGAATTGGAGAAAACCTTTGCAAATGAATCAACTGACAAGGGATTCATCTCCAACATTTACAAACACCTCCTACAGCTCAATACCAAAGAAACAAAAAACTCCATCCAAAAATGGGCAGAGGATCTAGGCAGACAATTCTCCAAGAAGACATGCAGATGACAAATAAACACATGCAAAAATGTTCAACAATGCTCCTCATTAGAGAAATGCAAATCAAAACCACTATGAGGTACCACCTTATGCCAGCCAGAATGGCCATCATCAAAAAGTCTGCAAAAAATAAGTGCTGGACAGGGTGTGGAGAAAAAGGATCCCTATTACACCGTTGGTGGGAATGCAAATTGGTGCAGCCACTGTGGAAAACAGTATGGAGATTCCTCAGAAAATTCAAAATAGAATTACCATTTGATCCAGCAATCCCACTTCTGGGCATCTATCCAGAGGAAACCATGACTCGAAAAGACACATGTACTCCAGTGTTCATTGCAGCACTCTATGCAATAACCAGGTCATGGAAACAACCTAAATGCCCATCGACAGAGGAGTGGATCGGGAACATGTGGTACATACACACAATGGAATATTACTCAGTCATTAAAGGGAACAAAAGAACAACATTTATAGCAATATGGATGGACCTAGAAATTATCGTGCAAAGTGAAACCAGTCAGACAATTAGACAGCAACACCCAATGCTACCGCTTACATGTGGAAACTGAAAAGACACAATGAACCTCTTTGTATAACAGACAATGACTCACAGACTTTGGAAAACCTTGGTTTTTCAAATAAGGCAATCTGGGGAGTGGAGGGATGCACTGTGGGTTCGGGACACAAAACCTATCAAATTGACTTGTGATGATTTATGTACACCTATAATTGAAATAAAATTCATTAAGCTAAAAAAATGGACACATACTACTGACTCAGTAATTCCATTTTTTAATGTGGACCTTTAAAAAAATGTATATAATGAGGCATGTACATGGCGGCATTCTTATTGGTACTTGTGGAAAAATGGGGGAAATGCAAATGCTTATCATGCTTTAAATAACTAATAATATAATTAATATGTATAATTAGTAAATATAAGGAAATAAAACTGAAAAAAAGAGTAAACAGAAACTTGATAATTAACAAAATCTAAATTAGTTCAAAAAAAGAAGTAACCTACTATATGGGCTTAATATAAACAAATCAAATTATTTACATTATTAAATTATACAGGTATAAATGCAAATATAGTATGTGTGAATCTTCTTTTTTTCCTCATTTTGCTGCCCCATGGGGTTGGCCAGGGATCAGATCCCGGCACACCTGCCAACTACAGTACAGTTTCAACAATGCTGGATCCTTTAACCCACTGTGCCAGACTGGGGATCAAACCTGTGTCCTGGTGCTGCAGACACACCATGGATTCACTGCACCACAGCGGGAACTCCATATGAGTGAAATTTTATGTACCAAATTATAATTGGCCAAATGTAAAAATCAAAATCTGTAATAAATTTTAAATAATAATAAGAATTATTAAGTGGGAGATTTTTAACACATGGAGATAGACCCCCAAAATTAAATTAAAATACAAAGTAGGTGATCCTAAGCCTGGATCTGCCTTTCCATGAACCTCGTAAAATGATATAATAAGCAAAATTTTGCTTACATGTATCTATGTATACATATGTATATATATACATGTATATGCATATTTTCTATATGTAGATGTAGATATGCATATATTCTAGGTGACTGGGCTTTGAAGAAACACTTATTAGTGCAGTTCTTCTGGAGAATAAATTGATACTATCAAAAGATCTAAGAAGGGGGAGTTCTTGTTGTGGCTCTGTGGGTTATGAATCTAACTAATATCCATGAGTGTGTGGGTTAGATCCCTGGCCTTGATCAGTGTGTTAAGGATCTGGTATTATGATGAGCTATGGTGTAGGCTGAAGATGTGGCTCAGACCCTGTGTTGTTGTGGCTGTGGCTGTGGCCAGCAGCTGCAACTCTGTAATGACCCCTAGCCTGCGAAATTCCATATGCCACAGGATCAGCCCTAAAAAACCAAAAAAAAAGGAAAAAAGTTCTAAGAAGATTCATTTCATCTTTGTTACTTTGGCTTCAGGGGAAGCAGATGCTAAATCAAGATTAAAGTACAATATTTCTAAGACAAGCAGAGCAGGAAGGAAAGAGAGTTTGGTAAGAAGAGTATGGATTGCAACAAATTCTAAAGAAGGTTCAGCCTGGATGATGGGGATTCCTCAAGCCAAAGTCACCCATTGGAATTATTCATCCTACCATGTTGGTCATCAGTGGGAGTAGTCTGCAGGAAGTGAGGCCTCAGGGACTGTGCTGGTAGATCTACACAGGAGCTGTTAACCCACGAGTGTCCCCCACAGCAGTGCATTTTTATGGCTGCCTGCCACCAAATCAGTAAACTTATTTTCAGAAGGGTATTTCAAAGAATTATTTCAGAGGAAATGCAGTTTTATGTACAAAGATGAAGATCATAATATTGGTAAAATATGTAATTTAGAAAATGGCAAAATTTGGGAATATTATGCTGCCATTAAAATGAAAATATGATTTTACAGAAAAATTAAAAATTAAGAAAAAGTGAAAATGAAAACTAGTATAGAAAATTGATTGTTCAACCTGCTTTTGATTCTGCAATATTAGTTTATCTACCTATCCATGAAATAAAAAATGTTGAAAAAAAACACGAGAAAGAACGAATAGCTGCTGAATCAGGATGGAAGAATTTGGAGTAATTTTGTGTTTAACATTTTTGGTATGTATCAATTGCATTTTATAGGTATTCAGTCAGTGAAATAAGATAGCATTAAAGCTTATTATACCTGGAGTTCATGGCCAGGATTATGGCTTGGTTACTTAACAGGCCTGAGTATGCATCCCATAGGCCTTTAGCTGTTTGTGCCTATACATACCAGGAGAAAGAAAAGAATCAATGATAACAGACTTGTGGGAATCATAGCACTGTGTAAATAAATCTGTCTTTTACAGAGACCAAAGGGACCAAACTGGACTTGGAATATAAGCTCAAGTGTTCATAGAAGTGTTGAGACCATATAAACTGGAATTTAAACCCACACGCAGTGCTAAATGCTGGCCTTTTACAGTCAACCATGATGCTTATGTAATTAGTGTGTCAAGACGAAATTGTGTTAGGAATTCTGTTTACCAAGTGCACTTCTATACACCACTCTAACTGTTAAGTGCACTCTACTCAGTGTGGAATCCACTTATTAAAGATGCTAGCAAGATGACTTAAGTCAGGCCTTACTGAAGAAAACTCCAAACTAACGCTACTATAGAATGAGAACCATGCAGAGGTCAATGTATAGCTAATATAATTATTTAAACTTATAAATGATGATCAGTGGGACTCCACTAAGAATTTCCTATTCTTTATTCAAAAAAGAAAAACAAAACAAACAAAAAAAAAAAAAAACAGGAGAACTGGAGAAGGCCTAATAGAATATCACCACTTCTCTTCTGTGCATCCCACTCTTGTTCACGACAGCCTCTGTTGTAATGTCACTCTCTTATATCTGGCTTATTATTGGTGTTTACATAAATTCTTAGTCTCTATTTCTGAAATAGCCAAAAGGTATCATTTATGTACTGCAGCAAAATAATGATACATCAGAGGGGATTTGTTCACTCTAGCGAATAGGCAAATGCTCCATCCTGATTACTTATCACTCTAAAGAAAAAAGCCCTTCTCGCTTTGTTCAGTGATGCTTTGCTGACTCCCACATTAAATGCCCTGTGAAATCTATGTTCAGCCTGTATGGGGTGTGACAGGTATCTTGATGAATAGTGCTATATGCCTGTCTATTAAGTCTGTGTTGTAGACCGCATGTTTGAATTTTGAGACATTTCTATGTTGAATCCCTAATCACAAATGTGATGAATTTAGGTGGTGGGGTCTTTGGGAGGTAATTAGGTTTGGATGAGGGCATGAGGGTGATATCCTATGATGATATTAGAGCCTTGGTAAGAAAAGTTGCGGTAGAACTTGCTTTCAATTGCTCTCTCTGCTGTGAGGTTATCAGGGGAAGATGGATGTCTGAAAACCAGGAAGAGGTATCCCACCAGGCACTGAATCTGACATACTTGGATCTTGGACTTACAAGCTTCTAGAACTGTGTGAAATACATTTCTGCTGTTTAAGCCACCTGTTCTGTGGTACCATGTTAAACCAGCCCAAACTGACTGAGATAATCAGAGAAACTTCCTCATTCAGGAGCTGAACTAAAAAAATTGGCATCTCCCCACCAGGCGTAAAAACCCTGCCATGACCTTCCTGGGAATCAGCACATTGATCTTTGTTTAACACCTCTTCATTGGGCTGTGTTCATACTAAGTGGTTCAGGAGACTGTCTCTTTAAAACGTTTATGTTCATATCTACCATTGACTCCTAACCACACCAAACATGATTTAATCTTGAGAGACTAATTCTTTGCTATCTTACTTATTAATATATTGTACATAATTGTCACTTGGAGAGCATGAACCTTCTATATGGCTGACAGTTCTCATTGTAACATGGAACTCTATTGGTGATTCATCTATTCTTTATTTTTTTGTCTTTTTGCCTTGTCTGGGGCCACAACCACAGCATATGGAGGTTCCTAGGCTAGGGGTCTAATTGGAGCTGTAGCCGCTGGTCTGCAGCAGAGCCACAGCAACATGAGATCTGAGCCACATTTGCAACCTACACCGCAGCTCACTGCAACACTGGATACCTAACCCACTGATTGAGGCCAGGGATCAAACACTCAACCTCATGGTTCCTAGTCGGATTTGTTAACCACTGAGCCACGAAGGTAACTTCAATTCATCTATTTGTAAAAGACATTTTTCTCTTGTTGCCATTTTTAGTCAATTTGGCCAGGAATCTGCTAGTCCTCCATTTCTCTGGACAGTGACTAATTGAATATTCTGTCTGATTTAAACAACAATACGCTGGTACTATTGAGTCAATGGGAACTTTTCTCATAGAACACATTCCACCTGATCTTTATCCTTGGAAATCAATTTGTAACCCTTAACATCTAAATTAATGGTTCTTAACACTGGCAGTATATTAAGGGGACTAAAAAGTACTGATTTTGATTCCTGGGTTACACTTACAGAGATTTGGATTTAATAGGTTTGTATTCAAGACTGCATATTTTTTTTTAAAAAGAGCCTTTCAAGAGATTTTGATGTACAGCCAGAATTGAGAAGCTCCTTTAATCTTACAGCTTGCCTGACCAGCAATAAATATCATTTAGTTGATCTATAATATCATGGACTGCTACTTCCCCTATGTTAGTTAACATCTCTTTTTTTCATGGAGCCAAGTTTGTTACAACTCCATCACCAGCTTATTGTTCTGCCTGTATTACTTTAGCATCATATTTGTGGGTATTCACTGATTTACAGCAGTATTCCTTCCTTGTTATAAGCATGCTTTCACCTGTTCCTTAGATATCACTAAAGTTTATCTAATTTTAAAAGCCAATGCATGCTTGATATTTTTCTATTGTCAGAGGAAGGAAACATTTTAGTGAACTAGGGAAGAAGGGAAAGGTACAGGCTCACCTAGTATTTTAGAAGGTCAAGTCCATGGCTCCTTTGAAAGCATTCCCAGGATAGTTTGGGAATTACCAGAGGAGAGTAAGCAATAAAAATTGTGTAATATGTATAAACTCATTCTCCAGTGGTGTCAGTCTAGGGAGTTATAGGAATTAGCTTGAAATTTCACCTGCTTTTTCCAATTAGGCATTCTTTTTTTGTTCAAATTATAGATAACGCTTGCCAGTGTTTCCCAGAAATACTTCAGTGCTTCCTCTGAGGAGAATAGGTAACATTCTGGCTTTAACTTCTGGTATAGGGATAGCTTCTTTTTTATATAATTTTCAGTTTCTCCTTAATCACTATGGCTCTTCATTTAAACCCCCACAGTAAATGATCAAATTGTCACAATCCTGGAAATCTGTACTTTGTAATATATTTCATAACTTGAGTTCTAAGGCTGGTCTGGTGGGTCTGAACCTTCTATATTTATTATTTTGGCTTTTTCCTCTAGGATATCTGTCTGCTTTTTATATATAATCTTATATCACTGACATTTTTGTTTAATATCACTCATAATCCTTGGCCAGAAAAATTGGAGTTGTGCCAACCTGACTTGTTTCTTAAATCTCAGATGTTTCAAATCACATACATATCATGTATGTTACTTATGCCAGACTTAGCCAGGGGACAATGTATTATCATAATTATCATTGTTCTGAGGGAATTTTAGCTTCACTCTGGTGATTCCCAAACTATCCTGGGAATGCTCTCAAAGGAACCATGGACCTGACCTTCTAAAATACTGTGTGAGTCTGTACCTTTCCCTTCATCTCTAGCTTACTAGAATGTCTCCTTCCTTGACAATAACAAAATATCAAACGTGCAGAGAGATGGGGTATCTGAATTGATGGCATGAATACCCAAATATCCAACATTTTAGGTTCTGGTCTGTGCTGGTGCCTTACAGAAGGCAGTGATGCTGTTGCTGATTCTTTTCTGTCCCTACCAACCTTGCCAAGGCCAGATTCTGAGACAGCTGAAGGCTGAACCCAGCATAAAATCACCCCCCCGATTCCAAATCTAGTTTAATTTTTTTCTGCTACTGCAAAAACACCAAAACCAGTACAACTACACTATATACAACTACACTGTCATTGAAGTTCTTTCAGTTTTTACTTATTCTTGTATTCATGTGTTGCTTATGACAAACTTAGTAGCTGGGACTGTGCTATAGTGAGACTCAGCCCCATCTTCTAGCCCACTGTCCTTGAATCACACTTATGCCCCTTGAAAATCTCTTCACACAATATGTGTTCTTCTCTTGCAGGCACTGCTATCCCAGGAGTTCTATCTCATCTGGAGTGGTCCAGATATGTCTGATTTCTGGTAAGAACTCAATTCGGGCTCAAATCAAGACCTCTGCATGAAAGTTTGGTTTTTGTCCCATGAATCATTTGACTGTCTCCTTTTTTTCTATGTACAACTATTTACAACCTAAGATGAGTAAGAATATACTCTGCTGGGAAGAAAAAGCTAGAAACAGTTTTCAATCATACCACTCTTTTTTTCCTTCCATCCACACAAATGCAAATTAAGACAGGCTCACAATGGAGACCCTGAGCAAGTTTGTTTATTCCCCAAGATATTTCAGTTACATTAATATCCTCATTGAGAATCACTTACCACACGGTGCCATTTGACACTGGACTGCAGAATCTGTATACTACTTGCTAGTTAGGGAGAAGAAGGAGACAGTTAAAAGGGAATGAACTCTTACCTCTTTGGTGGACCATATTCCAAAGTCTAAATATTTGTATGACCTTCATGGCAAAGCCTCACAAAGATAGTACATGCCTACACATACACACATAAGAAAACTTAAGACAAATCCAGTACAGATATTACTGAACTTGTGAGTTCCCATTGTCGTGCAATGGAAACAAATCCGACTAGGAACCATGAGGTTGCGGGTTTGATCTCTGGCCTCTCTCAGTGGGTTAAGGATATGGCATTGCCATGAGCTGTGGTGTAAGTTGCAGCCACTGCTCAGATCTTGCATTCCTGTAGCTGTGGTGTAGGCCAGCAGCTGTAGCTCCGATTGGACCCCAAGCCTGGGAACCTATGAGTACAGCCCTATGAGTACATGAGTACAGCCCTAAAAAAGCAAAAACAAAAAAAATTTTCTGAACCACATGACTAAAAGATTAGCAAACAATACAGAGCCATATTAAAAAGAAATGAATCAGGGGGTACCCTGATGAACCAGCAGTTAAGGATTTGGTGTTATCACTGCTGTGGCTCAGGTTTGGCCCCTGGCCTGGGAACTTCTGCATTCTGCAGGCAGAAAAAAAAAAGAGAAAAACGAGAGTGAATCATAATCAGGTGATACTTATCCCAAACATCCAAGGAAGGTAGATAAAAGACAACCCATAATATGATTTTCAACACTAATTGCTAAAAAATTGTAATTTTTATTGAGGCAAAAATTTGTAATAAAAATCTGTCTATTCTTGATAGCAATTCCTAATAAATAAATAGACCATCAGTTTCTTCGTGTGCCATGTGAAAACCTGACCAGGTGTAATAAGGAAATAACTGGGCACATTCTAATTAAAGAACAAGACAAAGATGACCATTATTATTACTATCATTTGCCACTTCTGGACATTCTGTCCAATATTATTGGAAAATAGAAAGAAATAAGTATATTAAAATTAGAACAAAACTATGTTATTTTTAAATTATTTACTTCATGGGAAAGAATATTAGTACTTTTTAAATTTCTCTGGTATCAGGGTGACTTAATTAGAATTGGAGTAATCAGTTACTGGAATGTTTGGTAAAATTCCCTTATAAAACCTAGTATGTTTTTGTTTGTTTGAGGTGGTAGCCCTTTGATAATTATTTTTATTTCTTTCATTTTAATTGTTTAAATTTTCTAGGTCTTCTGTATTTTTTAAATAATATCTTTAGTTTTGAATAATTTTAGATTTACAGAAAAGTTGCAAGAATAGGGAATTCTCATCTTATATAAGCATGGCACATTTGTCAAAATTGAAAAATTAAAATTGGTATATTTGTATCAACTAAACTGTAAACTTTATTTTTCCACTAATATCTTTTTCCTTTTCCAGGACCCCACATTGAATTTAGCTGTTATTTCTCCTTTGCTTGTTCTATAATTGTTTTATTCATGAAATTGATTATTTTGAAAATGGTACTAGTCAAATATTTTGTAGAATGCTCCATAGCTTGCATTTATCTAATATTTTCCTCCTGATTTTAATGTAAATATAGCTTTTGGGAAAAAATGTCCAGAAATGAAGTGCCATCGCAGAAGTGAACTGTCATCATAATGAGAAAGTATCACATTTTGAATTTAATCAATAGTCCTATTTTTCTTTTATTAAAATTTGGAGATAGCCCTCACTTTTATGTAAGCCTTCTTTCCTTCTGCCTTCCTTAGATTTATTTTGAGTTTTTTTTCCTAAATTCTCCTTGTGGATACTTGATTCAATTATTTCCATCCTTTCTGGTTCAAAATTATAAGTATTTAAAACTACGGGTTTTTCTCTATACATTCTTCCAGCTATATGCTATGTGTCATGGTATGTAGTGCTATCAACATTCTATAATTTTTGTATTAATTTTCTCTTTAACCTAAGAATTGTTTACAACAGGACTTTATATGAAAATGGTAGAATTTTTGGTTTCAAAAACATCATAGTCTTTTGATTATTTTTTTATTCTGATCAGAGAATATTTCTGTTATAGGAATTTTGGATTTATACAGAAATACCTAGCTTAACACAGGGTTATCTTTTATGAGTATACCTTTTTGTTGGCACTAGGAAAAGAAATATAATTTTTTTCAGGGCTAGAGATAGATATTGGGTTTCTTTCTCCCATACATATATACACACACTTACCTCTGTCTGAAGTATATCTTAAATTATTACTTGCCCTAATACTCCTTGAAGACATGCTGACAGGTGAATGAAAGCCTTCTACTACTAATGCTGCAAAAGAGTATTTTGTATTAGTATGTGAACCAGTAATTTTCCCATAAACTTTGTTTTTATCAGTTTTGATGCTACTATGTAATTAATTAATAATTTCTATTGCTGTGTAACAAAAAAAATTGTTACATTAATTTTCCATTGCTGTGTAACAAAAAATTTTCGATTGCTGTGTAACAAAAGAAAACCCCACACATTTATTATTTGAGGCTTCTGTGGGTCAAGAAAATCAGGCTGTGCTTAGGGTCTCACATGGCTGGAAGCAAGTTGTCTTATGAACTGTGCTCTCACTGGAGGCTCAGGATCTTCTTCCAAGATCATTTAAGTTGTTGGTAGAATTCAGCCCCTGAGGCTGAAAGACTCAAGCCAAGTGTTCTCTTGCTGGCTCTGTTTGAGAGCAACTTTCAGCTTCTAGAAGCTGTCTACAGGTCCTTGCTCTGTGGCCCTGTCACAGGCCTTCTCATACTACCAATATCTGACTTCTGTCTTCAACATCAGGACGCAGATTTAAAGGGATCATGTGATTACACCAGGTGCATTTGTAATCTTCCTTGAATAACTCAAAGCCAACGTAATTAGTAACCAAATGACATCTGTAAAATCCCTTTGCTGTATTGTATAACATAATCACATCCCATCACATTCAGAGCATCAGCCTGTATCCTTCCTTGATTTTTCAGCTTTAAAAGGAGGAATTTATACAAGGCAAAGGTACTAAGTAATGAGAATATTGGGGGAAATCTTAAAATTCTTCTTACCGCAGAGATTTTTAGAATTATTTTATTTTTGTTACAGATTATAAACTTTCTCATTATGTGATGCTTTAAAAAGCCACAGGTAATGTTTTAAAGCTTAATTCAAAGCTAAACTCATAATCATCTGAATTAAGATCCCAACTCCTAATATTTTGCTATTGTTATTGTTTACATTTTCTTGGTATACTTTTTTCTTATCTTTTTATTTACAAACTTTTAGGGTTTTATTTTATAAATGCCTCTAGTATGTAGCATATTTCTTGGTTTTATTTGTAATTTAACCAGATTCCGTTCTCATTATAAGTGAGTTCAATCCATTTTGATTAATTTACAAAACAGATTTTTGGTCTTAATTTTGAACTATATTTGATATTGTGCTTTATTGTTGTTGTTACAGTTTTAAATATTTTATTATTTAGTATTTCTTCCTTACTTTCTTTGTGTGTGTGTTTGATGTGGTGGGGTTTTTTTCTGTGTGTGTGTGTGTATGTATTTCTTATGAAAGATTTATATTCCTGTTGTGATTATGATTAAGATGACTGTAACTTTTTGTAATATATTTATTACAAAAAACTTAATCTTTTGATTCCCCAAAAGATGAAACTTGTTCATGTCTATTTACTCCCACCATCATTCTCCATAAGATTTTAGTTGATCAAATTCCTTAGTAAAACTCTTATACCTTTTTGTTTATATAACTTGATGACTTATTGATCCCTAGGTTTTAACAATAAAGAAATCAATGTATTCATATTACTTTCCTCCTCATTTCTTAATTTTTATGGGTTAATATGTGTATAGTTTTTATGCTTACAAGGTTTGTAACATTTACTTTCAGCTCTGTAGCAATCATTCCCACTTTCCTTTATGTCTTGGCCCTATGTTTAAATAAATTCAGTGCACATTGCCATGTCTTCTCTACTCATTTCTTGTTGAGTTGACATTCATGTTGTGTTAGTCTCTTAAAGAAGGGAATCATATTTATTGAGTTCTTTCATGTTAAAAAGACATTTCTGACACTCTAAGTTAAATTTGACAATGTGTAGATTTTTTGGGACACAGTGTTTTCCTCAAGGATTTTGTAAGTAGAGCTCCATTGTCATCTCATATTGTTGTGGAAATGGCTAAGGTGAGCCGGACTTTTTCTTCCTCCAGAAATGTTAATTGAATATTTTTCCTTTCTTTATTTATCTTTGGAAATCAGCATTATTTGGAAATCAGTAATTTTACTATTATACAACTCCTTTGATTGTCTTAATTTTCCTACAGACATAGTCTGCTTTTCAATCTACAGCTTCATGAAAATTACATAAAAATTTTATTTAAATATATTTTGGTTCTTTTTGGTGACACCAATTATGCTTATATTTGATCTCTTTTTAAGTCTTTCTAATTACCTTGTCCTTCATAGTCCTTACCATGTTTTCAACAATGCTTCTTTTCTTTTTCTTTTTTTTTTTTTTTTTTGCTTTTTAGGGTCACACACAAGGCATATGGAGGTTCCCAGGCTAGCAGTCTAATTGGAGCTACAGCTCTGGCCTACACCACAGCCACAGTAAAACCAGATCCAAACAGTGTGTGTGACTTACACCACTGCTCAGAGCAATGCCAGATCCTTAACCCACAGAGTGAGGCCAGGGGTCAAACCTGTCACTTCATGGTTCCTAGTCAGATTTGTTTTTGCTGCACCACAATGAGAACTCTGGATGCTTATTTTCTTTGCACTGTTTACAACTGGGCTTTGTTTTTGTGACAATACTTTTCCCCCTCCACTTATGTCCTGAGTTACACTGTTCTCCCCTAAGTTCTTATATCTCTATTTCAAGATTACATTTTACAGATAAAATTACTTCATTGAATTATAAAATTTTTTGGGGGGAGTTCCCTTTGTGACTCAGTGTGTTAAGAACCCAACTAGTATCATGAGAATGTGGATTCAACCCTTGGCCTCACTCAGTGGGTTAAAGATCTGGTGTTGCCAAAAGCTGTAGCTGAGGTCATTCAGATCCAGTGTTGGTATGGACGTGGCAGTTGCAGCTCTGACTCGACCTCTAGCCTGGGAACTTCCATATGCCACAGGTGCAGCCATAAAAATATATATCTATAAATATATTATGTATTATATATATAAATTATGTAAATATATTATATTTTACATATATAAATATATTATATATAAATTTTTTTCTGGGGTATTTTTCTTGAATTATTTAACTGTCATTATTTTTTACAATAAATACATTTCTGCTTTTTTTCTTATAAAATCTTTTTTACAACCTCTATTGATTCCAATTTAATGATTACTCAGTTTTGAATAAGATGAGCTAATTTCAGATCAAATATTTGCTTGACTTTCAGATGGAGAAATTCTTCTCTTGACCCAGTACTGTGTGTGTTAATTTGTTCTTTAAGACTAATTCTTCCCCTGCACTTTGATCTTGGAAGCTTTGGAATTTAGCTCCTCCATTCTGACCTCCCTGCAATAGTAGCTTATATTTGTGAAGTCTTGTTTAGTCTAGCCTCACCAGCTTCTCCTCAGTTCAGAATTAGAACTGGAGTTCCCATAATGGCACAGCAGCTAATGAATCCATTTAGGAACCATGAGGTTATGGGTTCGATCCCTGTCCTTGTTCATTGGGCTAAGGATCTGGTGTTGCCATGAGCTGTGGTGTAGGTCACAGACATGGCTTGGATCCTGCATTGCTGTGGCTGTGGTGTAGACCAGCAGCTGTAGCTCTGATTCAACCCCTAGCCAGGGAACCTCCATATGCTGTGGGTGTAGCCCTAAAATAAAAAAAAAAAAAGCAAAATTAGAGCTAAAGAAGGTGTTCAGTGTGCAGAGTTCATTTCTAGTTTTCTGTCTAAGCTGTTCACCTTATTTCCGTCATGCCTTCATTCCCCCAAATAAGCATCATTCACCCTCCTAGGAAAGCATCTCTGAATCCAAACACGTGAACAAAGATTCATTCCAGAGATGTCATATTTACTCACAATTCAGCTGTTTTATCAGTCAAGAGTTTTTCTTGAAATTTTCAAACATTCCATATTTTATTAAATGTGTACCACTAGCCTACTCTATCAAAACTTAGCTTTAGCAAATATTTGCTCTTTAAAACTCTCATAGAATTGAATACATATTTAAAAAATTTTAGGAGAGATCTGGAATTTTCCCTATGACACAGTTTTCACTACTCTGTGTTTTTATGTGTGTATGATTTATTTTAATAAATACATTGTGACCAACATTTTTTTTAAATTGATGTTTAAACTATTTAGCCTCATGAGTATTTCACCCACCACCTAATGAATTTTTCTTTATTTGCTATCTCCTTGGAATCCACCTTCTTTGAGAAAAAGGAGATGTTTTGTGGAGGGGAGTTCAATTTTAGAGCTTGAGTGCTTGGGGTGAGCACAGCTTTGATGGTGCAGACTGCCATAAGGTAACATAAGTGCTAAGGATGCCAGTAAGAGATGTGGTCAGATGGTAGAAAAGAAGATAGACGTGGAGTTAGGAATTAATTAACAAAGATGAACTCTTCCAATTAGCACATTTGGTAAGAATTTTAAAGGAGGGTTTTAATATGTATATATATTAAATAATATATATCAAAATACATTTATTGAAAAATCTAAGAACAATAGTCAAGTTTACAAAGAAGACAGGCTTTTGACTAACTGAAGGATTAATAGACGAAGTATCACTTACTTTTGTGTAACTTTTCTGTAATTGATAGGAGGTAGGGTAGTGAAGAGAAACTCAAATATTTTACTTCTAAGCCAAGGGTAAAATGTTCTGTCAACCAATGGAATCCACTGAGATGTTGTCATTTGTCATGACAACCATATTCTTCAAAGATTCCATTCTGGAATGGATATGATTCTTGTTTAGAAAGCACTGACATGCCTAAGTGGCTGATAGTACTCACTGTCCCTACTGGGGTGGGAAGCTTCTGGATCCTTTCTTACCATTATTGCAGTTGCCCTGCAAACCAATAGCTGGATAGAAGGTGATCAAAGTGTATGAATAGAAACACAAAAGAGGAGAACTAAATGGTCAATACATATTACAAAGTCCTTAATCTTCCTTGAAGTCATGGAAATGCAAAGCATTGAAATACCACTTCACAACAAATAAGTAAAAATAAAATAACTAAAAATAGGTAAAATTTTTAAATTGATCACCTAAATATTGACAAAGATAAAGGAAATTAGAAGTTTCTCACACCAGTGGAGGAAGTGCAAATGGATAATACTACTTTGCAGAGCAATTTGTCACATTTTAGCAAATTGACCAATTGTAGGTCCATAGACATATTGTGCGATTTGTGTACTAGGAGATATAGGAAATGATGTTTATTGCAACATTGGTTTTATAACAAATTTGAGATATAATTCACATTCCATAAAATTCACCCTGTGTTGTTTTAAATATAATTACAGACTTGTACAACAATCATCTCTATCTATGAACCTATATTTACAAGAGGTATTTGTCTGTAGTTTTCTTGAGATGTCTTTGGTTTTGGTTTTGCGGTGATGCTGACCTCATAAAATAAGTTCGAATAAATACATTCAATCCTCTTCTATTTTTCTGGAAGAGTTTCTAAAGATTGATATCAATTTTTCTTTAAACACTTGGTAGAATTTGCCACTAAAGTCATTTGGCTCTTAGATTTTCTTTTTAGGAAGGGTTTATGGTTTGTTTTTGCTTTTTAGGGCTGCACCTGTGGCATATATAAGTTCCCAGGGTAGGGGTCGAATTTGAATTGAAGCTGCCAGCCTATGCCACAGCAATGTGGGATATGAACTGTATCTGCAACCTACACCACGGCTTACAGCAATGCTGGACCCTTAACACACTGAGTGAGGCCAGGAATTGAACCCACATCCTCAGGGATACTAATTAGGTTTGTTTCTACTGAGCCAAAACGTGAACTCCTTGAGGTTTTTTTTTTTTTGACTAAATAATCTCTTGTTACAATTCTATTCAGAAGTTTTTCTACTTTAAAAATAAATGAAGTGTAGTTGATTTACAATGTTGTGTTAATTGTTGGTATATATCAAAGAACTTCAGTGATACACATATATATTAGTTTTTGTAATCTTTTCCATTATGGTTTATTAGAAGATATTAAATATAGTTCTCTGTGCTATATAATAGGACCTTGTTTATTCACTCTATATATAATAGCTTGCATCTGCTAATTCCCATACTGCCAATCCATCCATCCCCACCCTTTGTCAACCATAAGTTTGGTCTCTGTGTCTCTGTGGGTCTTTTTCTGATACATAGGTAAGTTCCTTTGTGTCATATTTTAGATTCCAATATAAGTGATATCATATGGTATTTGTCTTTATCTTTCTGATTTACATCACTTAGTATGATAAAACTATGTCCATTCATGTTGCTGCAAATGGCATTATTTCACTCTTTTATGACAATAATATTCCATTTTATATGTGTACCACATCTTAATACATTTATCTGTCGATGGACATTTAGGTGTTTTCACATCTTGGCTGTTAATAGTGCTGCAATAAACATTGGGGTGCATGTTCCTTTTTGCATTATAGTTTTCTCTGGATATATTCCCATGAGTGGGATTTCTGGAAAACATGATAACTCTATTTTTAGGTTTTTAAGGAACTTCCATAGTGTTCTCTGCAGTGACTGTCCTACTTTACATTCCCACCATCAATGGCGGAGAGTTCCCTTTTCACCACATCTGTCCAGCATTGTTATTTGTAGACTTTTTAAATGACAGTCATTCTGAGAAGTGAGAGGTGGTACCTCATTGTAATTTTGATTTGCTTTTCTCTGATAATTAGTGATCTTGAGCATATTCTCATGTGCCTGTTGTCCATTTGTATGTCTTCTTTGAAGAAATGTCTATTTAGGCATTCAGGCCATTTTTTGATTGGGTTAAATTTGAGAGTTTCTATCTTTATAGAAATCTGTCCATTTCACATGTTATGTAATTTGTTGGGTTAAAATTGTTCAGAGGTTTCCCTTAAGATCTTTCAATTTCTGTAAAGTTTTTCTTAATTTTTGAAGTATAGTTTTGCCATATATAGAAATATTGGTTGACATTTTTTTTCATCCAGCCCTTGGCATATGTCACCCTACAACATTCTAGTATTCATGCTTCTGATAATAAACTAACTGCTAATCTTAAGACAATATCTTTTACATGATGAGATTTTTCACTTGTTATTTTAAAATTTCTCTTTTCATTTTTGCTTTAGACATGCTAAATTCATTCATGGTTTTTTTTTGTATGTGTAAGTTAATGGTATTCTTGGTCAAATTTGGGAACTTTTTGGCCATCATTCCTACAAATATTATTTCTGTTTCTTTCTGTCTTATTTTTCATATTAGGCATTTTTTGTATACTTGTTGTTGTACCACAAGCCACTGAGGCTCTGTTTATTTTTCTTCATTTTTTAAATTTCTACTCTTTAGACTGGATAACATCAATTGACCCTTTGATTAAGTTTGATCATTTTTCCTTCTGCTATTCAAAGCTGCTGTTGAACCTCTCCAAGTAAAATTTTCATTTCAGTTATACCTTTCACTGCAGAATTTCTATTTGGTTGTATTGTATAATTTCTATTTTTGTTTTGTAAGAGAGACATTGTTTTATTAAATGGTTTTATTAAATGGAAAACATGGTTTTCCTTTAGTTCTTTTATTATACTTACAACAGTTACTTAAAAGTCATTGTCCAGTAGATACAAGATCTGGTTTCCTTAAGTGACAGTTCCTATTGAATATTTTTCTTCCTGCATATAGATCATAATTTCCTTTTCCTTTTAATGTCATAATTTTATTAAAGTATGGATATCTAAAATAATATAATATGGACTCTGTAAAGATCATATTGCTCCCCCTTCAGAGTTCTTGTTAAGCCTATTATTGTTATTGCTCATGGTTAATTAAAACAGTTGAAAGTGTAGTGATTTTCATGGATTTATTCTGTAAGGTCCATATTTTTGTCATATATAACCACTGAATTGCTTGTTCAGTTAGGTAGTGATTGGAGACCTAACAGAGCAGAGAACTGAGCAGAGATTTTCTTAAACACTTTGAACCAGTAAGTCTCCCAACATTTGCCAAGGAGCTCCGTGCGTGTGTTGTTGTTATTGCTGAATTCATCCTACACTTCCTGCAGTTTAAAACTGATTTCTGACTGCAAAGAGCCTCAAGGTATTTCCAAGGTAAGAGATGAGAAATTTCTCAGGTCTTTCTCTGGCATGTACTGATTCCTGAACATGTGCATGACTACTAGATTCCCAGAAATGTGTGAGAACTTTCAAAGCCTCCTATGATACCTTATTTCCCATTTTTTCTTTCTTTCTTCCTTTCCTAGTTTCTTTCTGTTTTTTCAGTCAGCCTCTTATTTGCTCCAACTGGTGTTGCCACCTTTGGGAGCTGCAATGTTAAACAATTTCCACTGATAGTTTTTGACAAATGCCCTGGGAATAGTGCCATTTGCACTGAAGAACCTTTGATTCAGTTAAAATAATGACAGGCCATGTGAATTGTACCTTTTGCAGGAAGATAACAGAAAGCTCACATAGTGATGGTTCCCTGAAGAGTGAAAGGGAGCTATGAACTTATTCTGCCCTCTATAGCAGTGGTTAGGCTGCGGATGTTCACAGCCACCATGGTTTTGGTGTTGTTGGTTTTTAGTCTTTCAAAAATCAATACCTCTTAGATTTTTGCAAACATTCAGTTAATTCCCAGAGTTCTCAAAAAGTTGATTTTGCCAGTGTCCTCATTGCTTTTGTGGGGGGAGAGATTTACGTACACAGATTTACTTTTAATGGGAAAAAATGGAAAAAATTTGTTATAATGAGAAAATGGACAAAAGAAATGACCTCTTTATACAATGGGACTTGGCAGTTAAAATCATAGACTAAAATCATATATCTATACATAGATAACTATGAAAACAAATTGTAGAATGATACCTATAGTGTAATAATATTTATATAATTAAAAACAAATCACACTGATTAATATACTTGATGTGTGCATATATTGAAAGAAAATTATTTTTATAGAAATGGGCTGGGAGGATAAATACAATATGCATTATATTGATAGGGAATAGGATTGGAATAAAATTTTAAAAGAAGAGCAACTTTTCCTATACCATTTTATTTATTTTATTTATGCAAATATTGACATGTGAGTGTTGGCTATATTATTTTTGTGCCTTTCTCCATTTAAAATGTAGGAAGAAGGAGATACATGGTGACTCTCTGGAGGCTCAGTGTTCTCTGCAGTGCCCAAGGAGGAGGAGTTCTGGTCCTCTGAATGCCAGTGGTCAGACCTGCTCATGTCTCAGCATTTCTCCAGGACCGATCTATCCCGGAATGGTGTGGAGTACAGAACATTCACCTGTCACCCAACCACCAGCCTGTTTCCATGGCTGCATTTCTCCACTGGACTGGTGAGAGGATTATCAGTGTTTTGCTCCTGGGCCCGCTTCCAGCCACTTATTTGAATCCGTGCTCTGCCATGGATACTCTCTGGCCACAGGCCTCCCTCTCCATAGTCATTGGCATTGACAAGTCATAACTGACTATGTTTGAGGCAATGCACTGCAGAAAGCTGCTGAGGCAGGCCTTTTGGTACTCTTGGCTTTCATCTTTGCTGGACTTTGTTATTTCAAATATCATGTTGTGGGCATCTGTAAAGCTGTTGCCATGCTGTGGAAGCTCTGAACTTTTAGACTTAAAACCTTGAGAATTGATTGTACACCTTCTTGCCTCTGCTCTGTCATGTCATTCAGCTCACAATAGGAAGGAAATGACAGATAAGCCCATTGGTGAGACAAATCTCTTCTCCTAATCAGTTGGTAACTTTTAGAATTTAATCTTTGAGGAAAGATTTGAGAGGAATTGTATCCAAGAATTTGTGAGACTGAGCTCTAAGACTCAGTGTCTCTCAGATTTTCACATGACTCAGTGTAACCAAGCATTATATATGAGCTTTTGCCTTTTAATTTATCAAACTCTTAAAGGGGATTCAGCTTTATTACTCTCAGTATCTGCTCACACTTCTATATTTGTCCCAGGATGAGGTAGAAAGGAAAAGGCTCTTAATTCCTAAGTAACGACTTTGTAGAAAATTAGGCAGTGCTTAGTTTTTGCACACTTCCCCTCTATGTTCAGTTGATACCAGTTACTGATGGTTACATGTCCTAGGGAAATCAGAAAATTACAAATGCAGATATTTCATATTACTGATTTCTAAATCCCAGGAAGAAGAGCCTGGAGAGCTTCTGAATATAGAGAAGTTCCCTTTACATACGTTTATATAAAGAGGTCCATTTATATACGTTTCCAATTGTTACAGATGCTAAACTGAGACGTAATCCTCAAATGTGTTTCTTTGTTCAAAAATAATCTGTCCACAAATATAAAATTATAACTAAAAGTTGTTGTTTTCCTGCTGTGGAGATCTCTAATGTGAAAATGTTTTCTATGAAGATAACATTTTTTTAAAAAAATAAAATGCTGTATAATTAAAAAAATAAAATATAGGAAGAAAGTCATAATGGATTTTATTCTTCTGTTCTCTGGGAACTTACTTGACTTTCTTCAATTTTTTATTGTCTATGGGTGGAGAGAAAACAAAACACAAAGTAAAATAAATAACAGAAGAAGCACAATTGGATCTACTGCAAAATGATTTTGAAATGGCTTTCAAATATAGAATGTCAAAATCTGGTTTTCATTTTGTTTTTAAATAATCACAAGTTTAAATCAGGCAGAAAAATGTGAATCATTATCTTCTTCCTAAAAATCTCCACAGTACATCTCTGTTCCAGCCAGGGAAACTAAACAACTGACATTATGTCTTTTATTAACAGTGTTGGTTAGTAACACCGCCATAGTTTCCAGGGGGGAGAAAAGGAGTTGTTTTACAGTTCCAACCACTTGAAGAACACAGTACCTCTCTTTCAGAATTTTTGCCATCCCATCAATGATATGGGGGCACAAGCATTAATTCCACTTTACAAGTAGGAAGTGGGAGAATCTGATTTGCCATGATACAAAGGAATTTTCCTCAGAGACTATTTGACAAGGGTTAAAATGAGATACAAACCCCAGCCTAGCCCCTCTTGGCCTGTTAGCCTGAGAAAGCATCAGAAGTGTCCTCATTACCACATAGAACCACTAGGTGTCACTAAAGATACAATTTGTATACATTAGCGAAAGCACAAAAGGCAAGTGAAATTAATCGTGTTAATGGAGAAAACTAAAATTTCCACCTTTGGGTGACACAATGGAAAGTGGCTTCTGTCTCAGCCAGTACCTTCAAGAAAAGGTTTCAGACCCTTTTTTGTCACATCTGTGTGTGGATCCATTTGGGTTGGCAAAAGCATCCAGCAGAAAGAACTAAATGATCTCACAAAACTCAAGGAGCATATTATAGAATGACTCTCTTAATAAGATGTGGTTACAATTCCAAGCCGCAAGTGCTAAAGTCCCTCCTGGGAATTGTGTCTAAAGTTTCAACAGCTGACCCAAGTGGCAGAGAGTCAGACAAATCGGATTTTCTTTGGAGAAAGAAAACGGATACATAATTTTTTTTTAAATTAATTTCTTCTGTTTACTATGATTTCCAGGTTTTATGTCTTTATTCAGAAAACATAACTGGCAAATAGTGTGAATTCAATATATTTGAAGGAAACCAATGTTTATTTATTTCCTCTCTACCTTTTTACAAAACATTTTTAAAACATTTTATTGAAATGTAGCTGATTTATAATGTTATTAGAATCTACTGTACAGCAAAGTGTTTCAGCTACACACACACAGTTTTAAACTCTTTTTCATAATCTTTCCCATTACAGTTTATTACAGGTTTTGAATATAGTTCCCTGTGCTATACACTAGGACCTTATTTATTCTATGTATAATAATTTGCACTGGCTAATCTGAAATTCCCCAATCCTTCCCTTCCCCACCCATCTTCCTCTTTGGCAACAATAAATCTGGTCTCTAGTCTGTGAATCTATTTCTTTTTCATTGATAAGTTCATTTATGCCATATTTTAAGTTATATGTGTGAGTGATATCATATGGTGTTTGTCTTCATCTTTTTGATTTACTTCACTTAACATGATAATCTCTAGGTCCATCCACGTTGCTGTAAATGGCATTATTTCATTACTTTTTATAACTGAGTATTATTCCATGTAAACATGTAGCACGTCTTTATCCATTCATCCGTCAACAAGTACTAAGTTTCTTCCATGTCTTGGCTATTGAAATAGTGCTGCTATTATGGAGGTGCATGTATTTTTTTACAGTTTTTTTTTTTCTAAATATATGTTAAAGAGTGGGACATCTGGATCAAAGGGCAACTCTGTTTTTAATTTTTAAAGGAACCTCCATAATGTTCTCCATAGTGGTTGTACTAATTTATATTCCCACCAACAGTGTAAGAGACTTTCTTTTACTGCACACCTGCTCCAGCATTTAGTTGTAGACTTTTTAGTAATGGCCATTCTGACCAGTGTGAGGTAATTGTAATTTTGATTTGCATTTCTCTGGTAATTAGTGATGTTGAGCATCTTTTCATGTGGCTATTGGCCACATGGATGTCTGCTGGGAGCGGTCGGCGCTAAGTCTCACCGAGGCAGAGCCCGGATGAAGACGACTGCAGGACAGAGTTCCTTAGGGTGCCCTTGTCCTGAACTGCAGAGCAGTCAGGACCTGCTCAGCATCTCCAGAAAAGCCTCACTTCTACTATTTTGTTTCCATCTTATGCTATTTCTGGGATTAATTGTATCTGCCTCTTTCACAGCTCCTGTTCCTCTGCTTTTGAATACTCACAGAGGGTTAGGACTTGTGTTCCTATACCCACCTCTAAAAATTCCTACATGGCCACCACTGCCACCACCAGAAACTAAAACTATTCTATAATGGATAAAACATCCAAGCCCAGGAATGAGATGGCTGTTTATTCTTAAGAAAATATGATATTACTACTAGATATAGATTCCCTTTCAAACACACTCAAAAGTGTATTCATAAAAAACACATCCTTGGAAAAACCCAGGATGGAGACCTAAGCAGAGATCAGGGCCCAGGGTGAGAGTTTGGAGACTGGGACTTAATTGAAATGACAAGTAGAATTGATTTATAGAAACTCTGTGGTCTAGCATGTCTCTGCAAGTCTTTTAAGCTGTGAGCCAGTCAACGTTGCTGCCAACACAG
>PVHT020000173.1:82314-162516 GCA_004024745.2 Catagonus wagneri | reverse complement strand
AATTATAGACTAAGTAGGAAATGTAGAGAAGTAGAAATAATAGAAGTATGGTTAACCGCATGTCAGACACTATTAGCCTCATAGCCTGTTATGCTTAGAAAACTATATTTCTGACTGTTGGATTAATCATAAACTTTCTATAAACTCTGTGACCTATTAATGTTTAAACTGTATTTTGCTATAAAAAATCTGTGCTCTGTATACTACCATTGTATTTGGGTAAAGTTAATAGCTTGGAGAGAGAACAATCTCTGAAAAGGAAACAATATGTAAAAAGGGACCCTGCTGAGTTCCTTGTAATATTTCATTGAATGATTAAGGTCAACAGTGTACATGGTGGTTTCTTTATTGTGGGCAAACATGATGACTGGGTGGAAAGTTTCAAAAAATACATACTATGCTTGGGAAGCTTTGGGGGAGGGAAATAGGAGATGTATGTAATCTATGTGAAAATAAAAGAGAGAGAGCATCTGCACTAGCAGAAGCAAGAAGCATGATGATCCTGCAACACTGAATAAGTCTCCTGTCGTTATTGCTGCCGACGCCGCTCATCCTAGGGGTACCTGCGACCCTGCTGGGGCTGGACCTCGGCAGATGTCTTCTTTGGAGAAATATCTATTTAGATCTACTGCTTATTTGTTGACTGGGTTGTTGTTGTTGGGTTATATGAGCTATTTGCATATTTTGGAAATTAATCCCTTGTCAATCACATCCTTCGAAAATATTTTCTACCATTCCACAGGTTGCCGTTTCATCTTGTTTATGGTTTCTTTTGCTGTGCAAAAGCTTATAAATTTGATTAGATTTCATTTATTTATATTTGCTTTCATTTCTTCTGATTGGGAGACTGACCTAAGAAACCATTGTTAAAATTTATGTCCTAGAATGTTTTGATTATGTTCTCTTCTAGGAGTTTTTGGTATCATGCCTTTTATTTGTTTGCAAGCCATTTGGAGTTTATTTTTGTGCATGGTGTGAGGGTGTGTTCTAAGGTCATTGATTTACATTCATCTGTCCATGTGTGCTCAACACCACTTGCTGAAGAGACTCTTACCCCACCGTATATACTTGCCTCCTTTGTCAAAAATTATTTGACCATAGGTGTGTGGATTTATTTCTGGGCTATCGATTTTGTTCTACCTTTCAATATTTCTGCTTTTGCACCAATACCACACTGTTTTTTTATTACTGTAGCTTTGTAGTATTATCTGAAGTCTGGAAGTCCTATGCCTCCAGCTTTGTTCTTTTCCCTCAGGATTGCTTTGGCAATTCTGGATCTTTATGATTTCATATAAAATTTAGAACTATTTGTTCTAGTTCTGTGAAGAATGTCATGGCCAATTTAATAGGTATTGAATTAAATCTGTAGATTGATTTGGTTAGTATGGCCATTTTAACAGTGTTAATTCTTCCATTCCAAGAGTGTGAGGTATCTGTCCATTTTTTTTTGCCTTAATGATTTTTATTTCAATTATAGGTGTACAAAAATCATTACAAGTCAATTTGATAGGTTTTGTGTCCCAAACCCACAGCATTACCCCACCTCCCAGATTGTCTTTTTTGAAAAGCCAAGGTTTTCCAAAGTCTATAAGTCACTGTCTGTTCTGCAAAGAAGTTCATTGTGTCTTTTCAGTTTCCACATGTAAGCAGTAGCATTGGGTGTTGCTGTCTAATTGTCTGACTGGTTTCAATTCACATGATAATATCTAGGTCCATCCATGTTGCTGTAAATGTTGGTAATTTGTTCCTTTTAATGGCTGAGTAACATTCCATTGTGTGTATGTACTACATCTTCCCTATCCACTCTTCTGTCGATGGGCATTTAGGTTGTTTCCATGACCTGGCTATTGCATAGGGTGCTGCAATGAACATTGGAGTACATATGTCTTTTTGAGTCATGGTTTCCTCTGGATAGATGCCCAGGAGTGGGATTGCTGGATCAAATGGTAATTCTATTTTGAGTTTTCTGAGGAATCTCCATCCTGTTTTCCACAGTGGTTGAACCAATTTGCATTCCCACCAACAGTGTAATAGGGTTCCTTTTTCTCCACACCCTGTCCAGCACTTATTTTTTGCAGACTTTTTGATGATGGCCATTCTGGCCAGTATAAGGTGGTACCTCATAGTGGTTTTGATTTGCATTTCTCTAATGGGGAGCATTGTTGAACATTTTTGCATGTGTTTATTTGTCATCTGCATGTCTTCTTTGGAGATTTGTTTGCCTAGATCCTCTGCCCATTTTTGGATGGGGTTGTTTGTTTCTTTGGTATTGAGCTGTAGAAGCTGTTTGTAAATTTTGGAGATGAATCCCTTGTCAGTTGATTCATTTGCAAATATTTTCTCCCATTCTGTGGGTTATCTTTTCATTTTGTTTAAGGTTTCCTTAGCTGTGCAGAAACTTTGAAGTTTAATTAAGTCCCATTTGTTTATTTCTCTTTTTATTGTCCTTACTCTGACACATAGATCTTGAGAAGATGTTGCTGTCATTTATGTCAGAGAGTGTTTGGCCTGTGTTTTCCTCTAAGAGTTTTATAGTATCTGGTCTTCTATCTAGATCTTTAATCCGTTTTGAGTTTATTTTTGTCATGGTGTTAGGAAGTGTTCTAGTTTCATTTTTTTACATGTAGCTGTCCAGATTTCCCAGCACCACTTATTGAAGAGGCTGTCTTTTGTCCAACGTATATTCTTGCCTCCTTTGTCATAGATTAGTTGACTATAGATGTGTGGGTTTAATTCTGGGCTTTCTATCCTGTTCCACTGATCTTTATTTCTGTCTTTGTGCCAGTACTGATGATGACTGTAGCTTTGTAGTAGAGTCTGAAGTCAGGGAGCCTGATTCCTCCAGCTCCATTTTTCTTTTTCAGGATGTCTTTGACTCTTCTGGGGTTTTGTGTTTCCAAACAAACTTTAAACTATTTTGTTCTAGTTCTGTGAAAAAGGTCCTTGGTAATTTGATAGGGATTGCATTGAATGTGTAGATTGCCTTGGGTAGTATAGTCATTTTGATAACATTGACTCTTCCAATCCAAGAGCATGGTATGTCTTTCCAACTGTTCAAGTCATCCTTGATTTCTTTCATCAGCGCCTTATAATTTTCAGAGTACAGGTCTTTTGTCCCTTAGGTAGGTTTATTCTAAGTATTTGATTCTTTTGGATGTGATGGTAAATGGGATTGCCTCCCTAATTTCTTTTTCTGATCTTTCATTGTTAGTACATAGAAATTCAGTTGATTTCTGTGTATTAATTTTGTATCCTGCAACTTTGCCAAATTCATTGATGATCTCTAACAGTTTTCTGGTAGAGTCTTTAGGATTCTCTAGGTATGGTATCATGTCATCTGCAAAAAGTGAGAGTTTTATTTCTTCCTTTCCAATTTGGATTCGTTTTATTTCTTTTTCTTCTCTGATTGCTATAGCTAGGACTTCCAGAACTATGATGAATAGTAGTTGTGAGAGTTGAAATCCCTCTCTTGTTCTTGAACTCAGTGGAAATTCTTTAAGCTTTTCACCTTTGAGAATGATGTGAGCTCTGGGTTTGTCAGAGATGGCTTTTATTATGTTGAGGTAGGTTCCCACTATGCCTACTTTCTGAAGGGATTTTATCAGAAATGGGTGTTGGATTTTGTCAAAGGCTTTTTCTGCATCTATGGAGACGATCATATTGTTTTTGTGGAGGACAGACTATTGGAAATCACTAATGCAGAAGAGAAAAGAGATGAAAAATTGAAAGGAAATAGGCAGAGTCTCAGAGAACTCTGGGATAATTTCAAATGCACCAACATCCATATTATAGGCATGCCAGAGGGAGAAGAGAGAGAGAAGGGGACAGAAAAAAATTTGAAGAAATAATAGTCAAAAACTTCCATAATATGGGAAAGGAACCACTCACTCAAATCCAGGAAGAGCAAGGAGTCCCATATAAAGTAAATCCAAGGAGGAACACCCCGAGACACATATTAATCAAAATGACCAAAATTAAAGACAAAGAGAAAATACTGAAAGCAGCTAGGGAAAAGAAACAAATGACATACAAGGGAACCCCAATAAGGTTATCAGCACATTTTTCAGCTGAAACTCTGCAGGCCAGAAGGGACTGGCGTGATATACTTAATGTGATGAAAGGGAAAAACTTCCTACCAAGATTAGTTTACCCAGCGTGGCCCTCATTCAGATTTGGAGAGATCAAAACCTTTACGGATAAGCTAAAGCTAAGAGATTTCTGCAACACTAAACCAGCTTTATGACAAATCCTAAAGGAACTTCTCTAGGCAGAAAAGAAAAGGTCACAACCAGAAACAAAACACCACAAATGACAAGGCTCACCAGGAAAGGCATATATACAGTAAAGATAATAAATCATACATGCACAATTATGCTACCAAAATCAGGAATCATGAGAAGAGCTCACAAATGCAGGTCACTGGAGATGCACTTGCAATTAAGAAACCAACAACTTAAAACAATCTCCTATATCAAGACTTCAGGGTAACTTCAAACCAAAAATCTACAATTGATACACAAACAAATAAGAATCAACTCAAATACAACATTAAAGATAGCCATCTTGTGAGAGGAGACAACAAGAGAATAAGGGAAGAAAAAAAGCAACAAAAACCCCAAACAGTTAATACAATGGCAATTAGAACGTATATATCAATAATTACTTTAAATGCTAATGGACTGAATGTCCCAACCAAAAGACATAGACTAGCCGAATGGATACAAAAACAAGACCCATATATATGCTGTGTTCAAGAGACCCACTTCACTTCTAGAGACACATACAAATTGAAAGTGAGAGGATGGAAGAAGATATTCCATGCAAATGGGAATCAAAAGAAAGCAGAGTAGCAATACTCCTATCAGACAAAATAGACTTTAAGATGAAGAACATTTTAAGAGACAAGGAAGGACACTACATCATAATCAAAGGATCAATCCAAGAAGAAGATATAACCATTTAAATATCTATGCACCCAACGTAGGATCACCACAATATATAAGGCAACTGCTAACAACCTTAAAAGGAGAAATCAACAATAAAACAATTAGTGTGGGGCTCTAAAACCCCTCTTACAGCAATGGACAGGTCATCCAGACAGAAAATCAATAAGGAAATACAGGCTCTGAATGTAGCATTAGATCAGATGGACTTAATAGATATTTATAGGACATTCCATCCAAAAGCAACAGAATATACATTCTTCTCAAGTGCTCACAGAACATTCTCTGATTGACCACATCCTGGGCTACAAATCAAGCCTCAGAAGTTTTGATATAGGAGATTGTTTTAAGTTGTTGGTTTCTTAATTGCAAGTGCATCTCCAGTGACCCTCATTAGTGCACTCTTCTCATGATTTCTTACTTTAAGAAAATTGAAATCCTTTCAAGCATCTTCTCTCACCACAATGCTATACGACTGGAAATCAACAACAAGAAAAAAATCACCAAAAATACATATACGTGGAGACTAAACAACCAATGGATCACTGAAGAAATCAAAGAGGAAATTAAAAAATACCTAGAACCAAATGACAACAAAGATACGACACACCAAAACCCCTGGGATCCAGCAAAAGCCATTCTAAGAGGAAAGTTTATAGCAATACAAGCCTACCTCAGGAAACAAGAAAAAGCCCAAATAAACAACCTAACTTTACATCTAAAGCAGCTAGAGAGGGAAGAACTGACAAGACCTGAAGTTAATAGAAGAAAAGAAATTGTAAAGATCTGAGCAGAAGTCAATGAAATAGAAATGAAGAAAACCATAGGAAAGATCAACGCAACTAAAAGCTTGTTCTTTGAAAAGATCAACAAAATTGATAAACCCTTAGCCAGACTTATCAAGAAAAAAAGAACACAAATCAATAAAATTAGAAATGAAATAGGAGAAGTAACAACAGCAATGCAAAGGATCATAAGAGACTACTATATGCAACTAGATGGCAGAAAAATGGAAAACCTAGAAGAAATGGACAAATTCTTGATTAATATGTGTCTCGGGGTGTTCCTCCTTGAGTTTATTTTATATGGTACTCGTTGCGCTTCCTGGATTTGAGTGAGTGGTTCCTTTCCTATATTAGGGAAGTTTTCAGCTATTATCACTTCAAATATTTTCTTCTGTCCCCTTCTCTCTCTCTTCTCCCTCTGGCACCCCTATTAGTGTTAGTGATTTCCACTAATCTGTCCTCCACCTCAATGATTCGTTCTTCTGCCGCCTGTATTCTAGTGTTGGCTGCTTCTAATGAATTTTTTATTTCAGTTATTGTGTTTTGCATCTCTTGTTTAATTTTTACGTATTGTATTTCTCTGCTCAGTGTTTCCTGTAAATTATTGATCCAGTTTATTTCCAATGTCTTGCATCATCTCCAGCATCAACAGTCTAAAGTCTCTTTCTGGGAGGCTGATAATCTCCTCATCATTGAGCTCTTTTTCTGGGATTTTCTCTTTCTCCCTTATCTAAGTTAGAATTTTCTGTCTTTTCATTTTTATAGGTTTTTGGTGTGGTGACCTTTTTGCCAACAACAGAGTTGTAGCCTCTCTTAGTTCTAGTGTTTGCCTCCCCTGTGGCTAAATTTGGTATGGGCGGGGCTTGCTGTAGGCTTCCTGATGGGAGGGAGTGATGCCTGCCCACTGTTAGGTGGGCTTGATTCTTACCCCTCTGATGTGTGGGGCTTTGTCTCTGGATGAGATTAGAGGCTGGCTGTGTGCCTGAGGGGTCTTCAGGCAGCCTGTTTACTGATGGGTGGGGCTGAAATCCCACCTGGATTATTGTTTGGCCTGGGGCTTCTCGGTGCTGATGGGAGGGACCAGATTTTCCCAAAAAGGCCACCTCCAGAGAAATGCAGGCTGATGAATGTTCCCGAGATCTTCCCCTGCAATGCTCTTCCCCCACCACAAGCTAGAGTCACCCCTATTTTCCCAGGACATCCTCCAAGAATTGCAGTCAGGTTCCGCTGGGATTCCTATGCAGACTATTTTACCCTGGTACCCAGTGCACGTGAAAGTCTGTGTGTGCCTTTCCAGAATGGGGTCTCTGTTTCTTCCAGTCCTGTGGAGCTCCTGCACACAAGCCCCACTGGCCTTCAATGCCAGATGCTCCGGTCCCTCTTTTCCCTGTGCCAGATCCCCAGGCGTGGGGATTTGATGTGGGTATTAGAATTCTCAGTCCTGTAGCTGAGTCCCTCTGATACAGTTACTTTCCAGTCTGTGGGGCTTCCCACCCGGAAGGTATGGGGTTGCTTCTATCATGTAATCGCCCCTCTTACCTCTTGATGTTGTCTCCTCTTTGTCTTCTGGAGCAGAATATCTCTTTTGGAAGTTTACAGTCCATTTGGCTGAAGGTTGCTCAGCTTTTGGTTGTAGTTTTGCTGTTTTTGGGGAGAGAATTTGAGCTCCAGTCTTTCTATTCATACATCTTAATCCAATCACTCCAGTGATATATCAAAAATGGACAAATTCTTAGAAAAGCACAATCTCCCAAGACTAAACCAAGATGAAATAGAAAATATGAATAGACCAATCACAAGTTCTGAAATTGAAACTGTGATTAAAAAAACTTCCACTAACAAAAGTCCAGGACCAGATGGTTTCACTGGTGAATTCTGTCAAGCATTTAGAGAAGAGCTAATGCCTATCCTTCTGAACTCTTCCAAAAAAATGAAGAGGAAGGGACACTCCCAAACTCATTTTATGAGGCAACCATCACCCTGATACCAAAACCAGACAAAGATATCACAAAAAAAGAAAATTACAGGCCAATCTCACTGATGAACATAGATGCAAAAATCCTTAAGAAAATACTAGCCAACCGAATCCAACAATATATTAAAAGGATTGTACATCACGATCAATTGGGATTTATCCCAGGGATGCAAGGATTCTTCAATATCCACAAATCAATCAATGTGATACACCACATTAACAAACTGAAGAATAAAAACCATGTGTCCATTTCTTTTAATAATATCCAATTTCCTTAATTAATGCAAAAAAACATTTATTATCTCACCATTTTTGTGGTTCAGGAATCTAGTCACATTGTGGCTTGGTGCAAAGCTTCATTCAAGATGTCATCTGGGACTTTGGTCTTCACAAGGCCTGAGTCCAAGCTCATGGGAATTGTTGTCAGGACTATCTAGTTCTTTTCAGATTATTGTACTGAGGATCTCAGTTCCTTGTTGAGTGCTGGCCAGAGCCCTCCCTCAGATCCTTGACATATGCAGTTCTTTATGTTGATTCCCTTCACATGGAAGTTGACTTCCATCAGAACCACGAAGAGAGAACAGATGGGAGAGAAAACAGAGATCTCAGTCTTTATGCAACTTAATTTCAGAGGTGACATCCCATCATTTTGTCATTTTATATTCCTTAGAAGTGAGTCACTAAGTCTGGCCCACACACAACAGGAAGCATTTACAAAAAGACATGATACCAGAAGTGGAGTGCACTACTGCTTTCTTGCATTCTTTTTTTAAACATAATCTTCACAATCATTGTAACCATAATTTTGTGTAAGAAATACTCATGGGATATAATGATGATATTTGTTTTATTCTCATTATCCCTTTAAGCTTTATTCAGAAGGAAATTCTTTCTCTGCTCTTGGACAAAATCTTTAGGCATACATATAATATCTGATCCCCTCTTGCTACTAAGAAAAGTCCTATGATCACTTTAAGTACCACAATTAGCAATGAAAACTGTCCAGTTGCATATAATAACACAATATATTTCACTCAAAATCACAACCTCTTCTCCCCCACACTAGGGCTGGTGGTGGTCTGGCATCTTCCAGAAGCGATTAAGTTATGTTTCTTCTCTTTTCGTGCTTAACTCCTCCCTGACTCTCTAACACAGTTTGGAGAAAGTGAAAGAGGAAGAGATGAAGAAGAAAGTTGTCTTTCTTTGAATGGTGCTTTGATATATTCAGATGTCCTCAGTAGAAACATTTTACTGCATTTCCAAAGAGGCAATCTAAGCATTTTCTTTTGGCTGGCCATTCTCTTTCAGCTTTCCATATACATTTATTTTCTTGAATACACCTTACATTTTTTCTTTCATTTAATTTTCATTACTATGAAATTAAAAGTTTTAAGGAATAGGTAATAAAAAGTTTTAATTAAAAAAATTTAAAAACTTTTAAAAGTTTTAAATATTTAATAATTTAATATTATAAATATTTATATGTTCACGAATATTACAAATATATAAATATAATAAATATTTAATATTATATTTAAATATTTAAAATCTAATAATATAATTTGATATTTAAATATATAAATATTTAATATTATCTTTAATATTATAAACATTTATATATTTATAAATATTATAAATATTTAATATTTGATATGATAAATATTTTAAAGTTTAAATAATAAGAGAATTCACAAGTTTTAGCTACGTCCATGTTCATTGCCTTTCCCAGCCTCCCTTATCATGGTCCATGTACAAATTCTGGATGCATCCTTAAGTGCAGAGGTTTGATTTGTTTTTTCCTTCCCTTTTTCCTATTGGCTGAAGCAAGGATATGGTCATTGCAGATTAGACAGTTAGTTAGAAGCCCTGTGCTGAGGGCCTGATGATCATGGAGCTGAGCTGACAGCTCTGTACATTCTAGCTCCGGACTTTATTCAGAAAGATAATTGAACTTTTAGTCTCCTGCTTTAAGTTTCTATCAGTTTCAGACAAACAAAATCCAAACTGATAGAAATGTGCAACTTAGATTTAATTTTAGGAGATTTTTATTAATAAATCAAGTCAATTTAAAAATAGCATTTACTCATGCATCTGAGCTTTTATCGCTAATCATATATGACATTGAATGAGGTACTAGGAGAAGGTGAAATAGGGAATTTCTCCCCACAAGAGGTCACTTTTCTCCCCTTCTAGTCTTTTCTCCATAAGACATTGGATCAACACCATGAGGCTGATTGCTTCTCCAGTATTTCATAGCTTCTGCTTCTCTGTTCTCTGAGGCAGCAAGCCTTGCATTATTCTTATTAAATTCCAAGAATATCTATTGATATAAGAGAAATTAAATAATAATGTAACCAAAGTTTTTTCACACATAACTTCCTATAATTTTATTTCTCTTAGATAAATTATGTGCTGTGTGTCACAGAAATCTGTAATAGGAAATTAGGGTTTTTGTTTCCTAGAGTAGTCAATTCCCTTTCACATTTTGAGAATATTTCCCTCTGTGACTTCCAGCTTAAGAACATGCTCCATGAACAAAAGATTCGATAGCCACTGCCTCCTTTTGCAAGTTTCATACTGCATGTTAGGATATTAAATGGCAGAGTATCCAGAGGACTCTCAGAAATATATTTAACTTTTTTAACCTAGCATTTTCCAAACTCATTTGATTGTGGGACACTTTTATCCTATAGCATCTATTAACACATATTAGCACAGCACCCTTTGCATCCTGGGGTGCAACCAATTTACTGTATCCTTTCCCACCCACCACCACTTTTAAGCAAATGTATAGGCTCAGGAGCCAGAGCATGCTTGGACTTCTAAAAAACACCAGTATATCTGACATAATTGAAAAAAGGAAGGAAGGAAGACTTGGGGGCTTTTAGTAAAAGAAGGACTTGATCTGATATATCATTCTGATGCTGATTTGATGAGTCTAAAGTTGGATTAATGCAGAAGAACAAAGAGCCATTAGGAGGTGTTCATGATAATTCAGGCAAGAGGTGTTGGTGCTGGGCCAGAGTAGAAGTATTTCAGGTAGCAACAGCGCTCAGATCCTGACTCCATTGTCAAGGTATGGCTTCTGAATTAGGTAATGGATTGGATGTGGAGGTTTGAGAGAAAGAAGGAAGTGATGAGCAAGTAGAGGGCTGGGCATCCTATTCGGTAAGACGGGGAAGGTTGGAAGAAGGAATTTAACAAGGACAGTATAAAAGATAAGGAATTTTATTTTTATATATGAATTATGCAGATATTCTAGTAGAGATACTGAGTAGACAATCAGATATGAGAAATTTGTTTGTGATAAAGGACGCATCACAATTCTCTGAAGATACTGATCAGTCAACAAAGAGTGCAGGCAAAACTAGGAATTCAGGGGTAAATCAGTTTGGAGCTTAAAATCACACAGTACAGTCAAAGAAGTTTAAATTGGATTAGAGAAGTAAACATTTTAAAAAAATAACAGTTAAAAAACGTCCAAATTTCTGAACTCTGAGTGGAAAAAGAGCTGACTACAAAAATAATGGAGTAAAGCAAAAGGGGAAAGATTTGGTAGCTTTATGCACCAATACATTTGAAGCACTGTCAAAAACATAGAATGTGAAGAACAATCTAGGGGAAAATATACCATAAATATGACAAACAGGGGCGAATAGTCTTATATAAAGAGTCTTTATAAAACAGTGATAAAAATATGCAAATTCAATATAAAAGTCAAAGGTCATGAACATAAAATTTATGGAAAAATAAAAAGTGAATAACTATATTTAAATGTTCACACTGACCAATAATCAAAGTGATGAAATGTGAAATACAGTATTTCCCCTTCTTTTTCTGTTTATCAAAATGTATGTTTTCAGAAGCCTTGCATGAGAGCCAAGTGTTGGGCCTGTATTCAGACCCTGTCATCCATTACTGCTGGGAACACATATGTTGACTTTCCTGCCATGTAATTTGGAAACAAATCCTTGGAAGAGTTCATACCCTGTGACACAACATTGACACCTCAAGAGACCGAAAAATGATATTCATTCAAAACCTTGTTTACAGGCATATTCATCACATTATTCTTTGTACTGTGAATTATAAGAATAATTCAACTATCAAAAAAAAGAGAAATGATTGAATCAATGATAAAGCACACCTAAAATTAAAGTGCTTATGTAACTATTAAAATTATGTTTTGGAAAAATTTTAAAGATGGGGAAACTCTAACAATGTAATTTTTGCTAAATAAAATAAGAATACAAAACATCATGACTGTAAGTATGCAAACTTTAAAGAAAAATATGTAGGACAAAAAATAGCTCTCCACATACCAGAATTTAATGGATGTTTACTATATATAACTTGGAACATATAACACTGGAAAACCATTGAAAAATAAATTATCCATAGCCCAGAGATATAGGTGAGTCCTTCCTATTCCCTCAAGCCCCAGGTGAGCCAGCTCAGACCTAGAGGACCTCCTCTAGATAAACCATAGTACATTGAGAGATTTTATGCTACTTAATTTTCTGTGATATGTTACATCTAAGAAACTAAATTACACAATTAGTTACTCTAAACTGAAGCAACTGCTTTCCTCTCTGTTATTATATCTGAGAAAGGCAGGATCTTACTTTCAGGAAAAGGAATGGTACAAAAGAACCGGCAGGTAAAGGGCAGATTTTGGGCAACCCTCACCTTATCCCTGCCCACACTTTTACTCCAGAAAAGCAGTAACATAATCCCATAGAATTCCCTGTGAGAAGCCTATGAGCAAATGTTGGTCAGACCTTCAGTACTTAGGAGTGCTGCCTGCTTCTCACTGCTTTATCAACTTTTTTTTTTTGAGAATGAGGAATGATTTACTTCTTCACCTAGATGGTAGGTTTTGTAAATCAAGCATGCTTCAATAAAATTAAAAAAAAACCAAAGCAAATAGAATATGATGACAACAGCAGATTAATTATGCATCAAAGAGAGAACCATATGCATCAGCTATTCTTGTAAGACTAGGTATCCATTTAGTTTGTGTAATGGGAAGAAACCCTGGACCATAGTTAATTGAATAATTACTTCAGGGTGAAAACAGGCATCTGAGTATCATATTTTTTGTCAGGTGCCTAAATAGGAAAATAAGGGAATTCAGATGGCATTTGAGTGTTGGAAAAACAGGTTGTCATTTCTTGGCAGCACAATCTAGTTCTTAATGACCTTGGATGGAAATTTTTCCCTCCCTTAATTTTTCAGCTCTAATGTATTTCCAGTAAAATCCAATCCTTAAACTTATTATTCATTTTCACTTAACTCATCATTATGTTTTTCAAGAACTACTTTCAGTGAACTTTTAGAACATGCTTCCATTTACCAGGAGAACAAGTTCCCATTCCTGCCTATTCCAGAGAACACATATACAAAGAGGAAATGGCATTTCCTAGGAAAATTATTGAATTGTAGCTTCATGGGGGAAACAGGACTCTACTGGATAAATTTTTTCAGTGCTTTCCATGCTCAACAGAACTAAATGAAGGAAACCAGAATGCCCGGGTGGCCCTAAGCATCTAGGAATTAGTTTTGTGGGGAGGGAGGCTAGAATCATCCTGGAAGAGGTGATGTACTCTTGGACTAGGAGGATGTACAAATCACCTCATCTGACCAAGTGGGCCATCAGTAACAACTACAGTGATTCACTAGAAGCATCTCTTATAGCAAGGGAATAAAGCATGCTCTCCCAGATGGGAGTAAGTAATCTGTTTAGTAATAGTGAATAAACTCAATATGATGAGTATTTCTAGAGAAAAGTGTTGCCCACCCTTCTTTCTTGAATCAAGTCAATTACCTATCCTCTTCCAATGTCCTCTATAGAGAAGTTAAGGATTCAGCTACTCTCTTTTGCTTTACTTCTCCATTGCCTTCCATTTAGCACATAAGCATGCACAGCTCTCCATATAAAAGATCTTCCTTAACCCTCTGTCTCTCACCATTCAACTTGCCCCTTTCAACTGAGATTCTAGGGAAATTAACTCACATTTATACTATATTCTCACTTGCCTGCTGAAGGAAAGCAGAATAATTGACTGCAAAATATGTCACATTTGGCATACAGGTTATTTTGAACTGAAGGCATTCAACAGGAGCAGACTCAAAAAACAAAGAAAAATAACAAAGAAAAACATAGCAACAGCACAAAACAGACAAGAAATTTTACTTTTATCTCTTCCTTAACTACCTAAAAGAATTTAGATAGAGAGACCAGATCAGAGAGAGAGTTATAACCAAAGATAATTTGATCTGAATGAAATATATGTACAGCAGGGAAAATGCCCAATTGTTATTGGCCTGGTGGTCTTTCAGTGACTGGCATATAGGTTGCAAGTAGGAAGCTACAAACCTCTTGTTCTGTGACATTTGTAAGATTGTTCACACTTGGCGATTAGCCAAGCTCACTATCCACTACATTTACTTTATAGTTAAGAGAATACATTTTCCTACCAAATCAGCATTTTCCAGCATGAAGAACACATTTTGAGTTGTTGCAAGCTATTTGAACCCCCAGTCAGGATCTAGCACACACACAGCATTTGGCTGCTAAGTGCCCCTTGTACATGAGAGGCCTAGGTGGAAAAAAATTCAAGCGTTACTTTCTTGTGGAAGCCACCATTGAGCCTGGTGTGTTTTCACAGACAGGCATAAATTCTGCAAGTAAGTAGCTAGAAGATTGTTGTCATGTGACATTTGTAAGAATGCTCACACTGGACCATCAGCTGTACTCGCCACGCACTACATTTCCACTGTAGTGAAGAGAGTGCCTTTTCATACCAAATCAGCATTTTGCAGCCTGGAGAACAAATTTTAGGTTGTTCCAATCTAACTGAGCCCACTGCCAGAATCTAGGATACACAGAGCATTTGGCAGATGAACAATTCTAAAATCCCACTTGTATGTGAGAGGCCTTGGTGGAAAAAAAACAGGGCTGCTTTCCAGTGAAAACCATCATTGGGCCTGATGTTTTTTGGTGACTGGCATAAACATTGCAAGTAGGAAGTTAGAAGCCTCTTGTGTTTTGACATTCATAAGATTGTGCACACACACCCATCACCCAACTTGCTATGAGCTACATTTCCACTGTAGTGTAGTGAAGAGAGCATATTTTTCTAATGAATCAGCATTTCCCAGCATGGAAAACATGTTTTGAGTGTTTTGCCAGCTAGATGAGACTAATACCAGAATCTAGTGGACACAGATCATTTTGCAACTGAGTGCTTCTATAAACACAGATGTATGTGAGATGCTTAGGTGAACAGAAGGCAAGGATTGCTATCCTATGGAAGTCACCAATGGGGCTGGTGTTCTTCAGGGACTGGCATACACTTTGCAAGTAGGAAGTTGGAAGCCTCTTGTTTTGTGTTATTCCTGAGATTGATATCATGTGTTTATTGGCCTAGATACCTGGGAAGTGCATTTCAACTGTAGGGGAGAGAGAAACTTTCAGTATAAAATCAGGATTTGCCAGCATGGAGAAAAAATTTGAGTGTGTTCCAAAAAGGTTAAGCCCACTGCAAGCATAAAGTGAACACAGAGCCCTTAGCAGATGAGTGGGTATCTAAGACTTGTTTATACCTGAGCCCTATGTGATGAAAATACAAGGGTTGCTTTCCTGTGGAAACCTTCATTGGGGCTGGTGTTCTTGCAATGAATGGCATACACTTTGGAGATAGGAAGATAGAGGCCACTTGTTCTGTGTCATTTGTGAGATTGCTATCAGGCAGGGCTCAGCCTAGCTTCTAATGTACTGGATTTCCACTATAGTGGAGGGAAAGCCTGTTCATACAAAATCAGACTTTTCTAGCATGGAGAACAATTTTTTCTGTGTTCCAAGGTAGTTAAGCCCACTGCAAGTATCTAGTGCACACAGAGCCTTTGGCAGCTACTTAGCTTTACAAGCTTTGTTATACCTGAGGCATATATGGAAAAAAGACAAGGACTGCTTCCCTGTGAAACCATTGGGGCTGGTGTCTTTTAACTGAGTGGTATACACTTTACAAATAGGGAGCTGGTAGCCTCTTGTTTGGTGTCATTTTTGAGACTGCTTTCATGAGATTTTTGCCCTAACAAGCAATGAGATTCATTTCTACTACAGTGAAGAGAGTGCCTTTCCATTTCAAATGAGACTTTTCCATCATGGAGAAAATATTTTGAGTGTGCTTCAAGCTATTAAAGTCCTCAGCAAGCAAGTAGTGTACACATAGCATTATGAAGCTGAATGGCATAACGTGTCTAGTTTTAAGAGAGGCCTGGAGTTCCCATCGTGGCACAGTGGAAATGAATCCAACTAGGAACCATGAGGTTGTGAGTTTGATCCCTGGCCTTGCTCAGTGTGTTAAGGATCTGGCATTGCTGTGAGCTGTGGTGTAGGTTGCAGATGTGGCTCAGATCCTGCATTGCTGTGGCTGTGGTGTAGGCCGGCAGCTATAGCTCTGATTAGACTCCCAGCCTGGGAACTTGCATATGCCATAAGTGTGGCTCTAAAAGGACAATAGACCAAAAAAAAAAAAAAAAAAGAGGTGCCTATTGGAAAAAAAGGCAAGGGTTACTTTACTTTTGAAACTACCATTGTGTCTGGTGGTAATTAACTGAATGGCATACACTTTGCAAGTAGGAAGCTAGAAGCCTCTGTTTTTTTGTCATTTGTTACATTGCTATCATGTGCATATCACCTTAGCTCGTCATGTGCTGCATTTCCTCTACAATGAGGAGAGCACCTTTTGATAACAAATAATCCTTTTTCAGCATGGAGTACACATATTGAGTGTTCCAAGCTAGTTAAGCCCATTGCAAACACCTAGTGCACACAGAGCATTTAGCAGCTGAGCATTTAGCAGCTCTAAGCCTAGTTTTACTGGAGGTCTTTGTGCAAAAAAAAAAAAAAATCAAGGGTTATTTTCCATTTGAGACCCCCATTTTGGCTGGTGTTCTTTCACTGAGTGGAATATACTCTGCAAGTCAAAAGGTAGAAGCCTCCTGTTTTTTGTCTTTTGTGAAATTGCTATCATGCATTTATCACCCTGAGTCTCTATGAGCTGTAATTTCACTATGCCGAGGTCCAGCCCCAGCAGGGTCGCAGTGTAATGCCCGGGGTCGCGAGACCCCCTCACAACCAGCACACCAGAGTCAAAAGTCAAAGCCAAAATGGCAAGGGTCCTTTATTGCAGGTTCGAACCTGGACCCCTGCACACTCTTTACCGGTGACACAAAGACGTCCTGACTGCAGCCAGTACAGGGTTTTTATGGGCACTCACAAAGAAGTCCGGGGCTTAGGGGAGGTTTTCAAAGGAGAGGGATGCCGATTGGCTGATATTTGAATTGGGACACCATCTGCTATATGATTGGCCTGGGATCGCGGGATCGATATTCAGCAAGCCAGCAGGTGTACAGAAGCAGATGTGGCGGTTAGTGACTGGCTATAATTGGTGTTTGGGGGACTTTTGAAAGTGGCAGACCTGGGGGGGATGGAAAATTTCCTAAATGGTAGCCTGTTATGTCTTGGCCGGTTTTATTGACCCTTTGTTGCGAAACACTGTCACAACTGATATTTAGCAAGCAAGCGATGTTACAGAAGCGAGAAGGGGGCGTTAAGTTTCAATTGCCTTAGGTTTCGTTTCTCAGCAGGTACCCCTAGGATGAATGGCGTCGGCAGCAATAAGGACAGGAGACTTATTCGGTGTTGCAGGATCATGCTTGTTAGTGCAGATGCTCTCTCTTTTTTATTCTCACACAGAGTACATATATCTCCTATTTCCCTCCCCCCAAGCTTCCCAAGCATAGCATGTATTTTTTAAAACTTTCCACCCAGTCATCATGTTTGACCACAATAAAGAAATCACCATGTACACTGTTGATCTTAATCATTCAATGAAATATCACAAGGAACTCAGCAGGGTCCCTTTTTACATATTGTTTCTTTTTTAGGGATTGTTCTCTCTCCAAGCTATTAACTTGGCCCAAATACAATGATAGTATACAGAACACAGATTTTTTATAGCAAAATGCAGTTTAAACATTAATAGGTCACAGAGTTTATAGAAAGTTTATGATTAATCTAACAGTCAAAAATACAGTTTTCTAAGCATAACAGGCTATGAGGTTAATAATGTCTGACATGCGGTTAACCATACTTCTATTATTTCTACTTCTCTACATTTTCTACTTAGTCTATAATTTCTAACTATAACTATGTCTAGTGCACTCCCAGGTGCACCATGGGCAGGGAATGTGGGTCTGTGCTGGCAGCAGCGTTGACTGGCTCACAGCTTATAAAAGACTTGCAGAGACATGTTAGACCACAGAGTTTCTATAAATCAATTCTACTTGTCATTCCAATTAAGTCCGAATGTCCAGACTCTCACCCTGAGCCCTGATCTCTGCTTAGGCCTCCATCCTGGGTTTTTCCAAGATTTTTTTTTTTATGAGTACACTTTTGAGTGTGTTTGAAAGGGAATCTATATCCAGTAGTAACATTATATTTCTTAAGAATAAACACCCCTCTCATTCCTGGGCTTGGATGTTTTATCCATTATAGAATAGTTTTAGTTTCTGGTGGTGGCAGTGGTGGCCATGTAGGAATTTTTAGAGGTGGATATAGGAACACAAGTCCTAACCCTCTATGAGTATTCAAAAGCAGAGGGACAGGAGCTGCGAAAGAGGCAGATACAATTAATCCCAGAAATAGCATAAGACAGAAACAAAATAGTAAAAGTGAGGATTTTCCAGAGATGCTGAGTGGGTCCTGACTGCTCTGCAGTTCAGGACAAGGGCGCCCTAAGGAACTCTGTCCTGCAGTCATCTTCATCTGGGCTCTGCCTCGGTGAGATTTAGCGCCGACCACTGCCAACATCACTACAGTGAAGAAAGTCTATTTCCATGCTAAATCATCCTGTTCCAGCAGGAAGGACATGTTTTGAGTGTGTATCAAGGTGGATAATATCATCTAGTACACATAGAGCATTTGGCACCTGAGCAGCTACATAGGATACGTTGCAACTGTGGAATATGTGGGAAAGAAACCAAGATTCAATTTCCAGTGGAAACAAACATTTGGGCTGGTATACTTTGACTGAGTGGCATACAACTTGCAAGTAGGAAGCTAGAAGCCTCTTGTGTAATTTGTGAGACACTATCATACATGTATCACCCTAACTCCCTATGAACAACATGTCCCTAGAGTGCAGAGAGCCCCATTTCTAACCAAATCAGTGTTTTCAAGAAAGGCAACATATTTTGAGTGTGTATTGTAGATGATTAAGACAATTGTAAGCATCCAGTGAACAAAGAGAATTTAGCAGCCAAGAGAATCTGTAGATTTAATCTATCACAGGCCTATGAGGAAAAAAGGCAAGGCTTGCTGTTCTGTGCTAACCACCACTGGGCTGGTGTTCTTTTACCGAGTGGCATACAGTATGCAAATAGAAAGCTAGAAACTGCTTGTTTTATGTAATTTTTGAGTTGGTTATTTTGTTGGTATCACCACAGCTCACTAGATATACATTTCTAGCATAGTTAAGAGAGCAACTTTCAACATGGATAACATAGTTTAAGTGTGTTTCTAGCTATTGAAGACAACTGTAGCACTTAATGCACAAAGAGCATTTTGCATTGTATATGCAGTTTCATGTGTTTATTGTGTGTAATCTTTGCGTGTACCCCTTGGCCTGTATGCATTTAGTTTTGCATATGTGTGTGCACATTCTGTGTGCATTTGCATGTGCACATTGTGAGTGTGCACTGCACATGTGCATATTGTGTGCACATTTGCAAAAGCACATCGCATGTGCACATTGCATTTGCACATATTTGTGTGTGAATTGTGTGCAGTTTTCATGTGTGCATTGTTCATATGCATTGCTCATACCTTTTGTGCATACCTTTGTGTGTATGTATTTGCATATACACATTGCATGTATTCTTTGTGCATACCTTTGTACATACACATTTGCCACATACATATTGTGCATACACTTTCGTGTACCCTTTGCATGTATGCGTTTGCATGTACATGTTGCATGTACCCTAGGTGTGTGACTTTGCAAGTACACATTTGCTCATTTGCATTGTGTGTATGCTTTGCACATGCCTGTGTGCATATGCATTTGCATGTATGCATTGCATATACCCTTTGTGTGTACTTTTCACATACACATTTTCACATATGTATTTCATGTACTTTTTGCATGTACTCATTTGCACGTACACACTGTGCATAACCTTGGCACATACCATTTGTGTGTATTTATTTTCAGGTACACATTGCATATACCCATTGCATGTAGACATTTGCACATATGCAATGCCCTTGCCCTTTGCACATACACTTTGCATGTACACATTGTGCCTATGCATTGTGTTTACCCCTTGGCACCTACGCCTTTGCACATACACATTGCCCATGCACTTTGCTCATACCCCTTGGAGCATACACTTTTCCATGTATGCATTGCACATACCCCTTATCACCTAAGCCCTTGTAGATATGCATTGCACATACCACTTTGTGCATATGCATTTGCATGTGTGCATTGCACTTACACTTTGTGCATACCCCTTGGCATGTATGCATTTGCATGTGCACATTGCACTTACCCTTTGGCTTGTACACAGTTGCCTGTGTGCTTTGCAAGTGTGCATATTGTGTGTGCCTTTGCATGTGAACCTTGCTCATGTGCATTGCGTGTGTGCATTTGCCTGTGGGCATTGTCTGTGTGCCCTGTGTGTGTGCATTTGCTTGTGCACATTGCATGTTCCTCCGTGTGTGCTCTTTGGCATGTATGCGTTGTGTGTGTGCATTTGCATGTGCGCATTGTGTTTGCACATTGCATGTGCTCATTTGTATGTTCATATTGCCTGTGTGAATTGTGTGTACCCTTTGGAACGTATCAGACACCAGAGTATATTGGCTGTACAACACTTCACAACCTCTCAGTCAATGTTTTAGAGCCACTTTGATGAAGAAATCCCAAACTTTCCTGTCATGTGAAAAAATTGTAAATATATGTATAAAATATATCTCTATTTTTGTGAAACAAATAATTTTGCTTCTGTAATTTCACATAGCATTCTACATGTGCATCTTGGTAGTAGAGCATATGCATATTAGCAGTATATGGGAGGATGTGGACTAGAAGAGAACATTGTCTGTTTCATAGTGGTGGGATTTTGAATAATTTCTGATTTATTTGTTTTATGTAGCATTACATCACAGCTGTGGAAACACCAGATTCTTAAGCCACTATGCTGGGCTGGGTATCAAACCCATGCCTCCACAGAAACCCCAGCCACTGCAGTTAGATTCATAACCCTCTGCACCACAGTGGAAATTCCTAAAGAAATTCATTTTAATGAAACACCATTTACATGGTGTATTACTTTCCTAAATCTACTGTAACAAAGGATCACAAATTGAGTGGCTTAAAACAACAACAATATCTTCTCATATTTCTAGAAGGTGGAGTACAAAATCTGTTGGCAGGATTGGCAGGATTTCTCTCCAAATGCTCTAAAGAGAGAACCACTCCTGCTTCTTTCAGCTTTTAGTGACTCTTGACCATCTTTGCTTCTTGGCTGCATAAGTCCTAATCACTGCTCCATCTTCACATGATGTTCTTCTCTGTGTCTTTGTATCTCTTTTCTAAAGTTCATTTCTCTTTCTGCCCCTTTTAAGAACTAAGTACACTGGTCATAGAACTTAATGCCCACCTCAAACTGGGACATGCTCATTTCAAAGACCTTAATTTAATAACAGCTGCTGAGGTATTTTATGTTTTTCCAAATAAATTCACATTTGCAGTTTCTAATTAGGTATATATTTAGAGGGGGCAACATTTGACCCAGTCAATACACACTGATATGGATAGTTTATAGTGAAAATTCCAGAAGTGTCTAATATTAAATAGACATTACCAAAGCAAAAAATGAAGCTACAATAAGGAGGAAATGACGTTAGGAGAGAAAAATCAGTGTTGGCATAAATAAAGGAGGAAATACATATCATTTGTAGTCTTAAAGGGACACAGACAATTGCAAGACAGAGAAACAAGGGAAAACATAAGCAGCCATTAAGATAGCCCTGCTCCACCAACTTGGCTGCTGCTATTTTTCTTGTTGCTATTGTTTGTTGTTTTTGTTTGTTTTTTCTTATTGTCTAAATCCAATCTGTACCTTTTCTCTAGGTACAGAGAAAAGCAGCAGATATATCTGAAGCAATGGGAAAGATAATGAAAATTTCTCACAGAGCATAACCTTAATCCCTGTTTAAATGACTCTCTCAATTAGCTATCATTGCTCAGACAATCTCTTAACTCACTAGTTCCCAGTGAGAGGAAAGATGGATCTTCAGATTAGATATTTGCCATAGGGATAATTTGTGCTTTGATTACACAGACACCCTTAACGCTATGAAATTGAGGTCTTTTAACATAGTGTGTGGTTGCAAAGATGATATTAACTATCCTTATATAGAAACATAGGAAAAAAGTAGGAGATCTTTTCTGTTTGTATTTGCATGACAAACATAATCAAATACCTCTGTAATGTCAAGTTTTGAATCAGGCTAATAACTTGGTTAGAAGTTTTCTCAGTGCTAACACTGATGCCTTTGCTCCTCAGAGTATATATCACAGGATTCAATATTGGGATCAAAATGGTGTAGAAAAGAGAAATCATTTCCCTGGTCCCTTCAGCTTGATTTGCTTTGGGTTGCAAATAAGTGATGGTCACTCTTCCATAGGATACAACCACAGTGGTCAAGTGGGAAGAGCAAGTGGAGAAAGCTTGAGCCTTATCTCTGGCTGATAAGAGTTTCAGAATGTTGGAGATAATGTGGCCATAAGAGACAGTAGTCAACAGAAATGGAAGCATGATAAACACCAAGGCAAACACATAGACATTTATCTCATTTACAAATGTGTGGGACATTTGCCTGATACACAGGCAAGCTTGAGTATCAGGGGGAGGTCGCAAAAGAAATGATAAATTGTGTTGGACCCACAAAATGGCAGAGGGAAAATCTGCCATGTTTACCTCATTACAACAAGAACTCCAATGAGCCAGGAGGCAGTGGCCAGTTGGACACAGACCTTGTGACTCATGATTGGACAATAGTGCAGAGGGTTACAAATGACCACATAGCAGTCACAGGCCAGACACTCTGAAACTCCAAACATAAGGACAAAACACATTTGTGTAGTATAGGCAATGAAAGATATGTGTCCTTTCAGGTCAAAAGGTCCATGAGCATTCTTGGAAGAGTGACTGTTATATAACAGATTTCTTTTTTTTTAATACAATGATTTTTATTTTTCCACTATAGATGGTTTACAGTTTTTTTTGTCAGTTTTTCAATTGTACAACATGTTGGACTAGTTGAGCATACATATATAGATTTATCACAAGTGATTAGACATAGTTCCTGGTGCTATATGGCAGGATCTCCTTGCTTTTCCATCCCAAAGGCAATAATAGCATCTTTAACCCCAGACTCCCAGACCATCCATTCCCTCCCCCTCCCTCTTGGCAACCACAGGTCTGTTTTCCAAGTCTGGGTTCTTTTCATGTCTTGGCTATTGTGAATAGTGCTGCAATGAACATGTGTGTGTAGGTGTCTTTTTCAAGGAAAGTTTTGTCCAGATATGTGCCCAAGAGTGGGATTGATGGGTCATATGGTATTTCTATGTATAGCTTTCTAAGGTACCTCCGTACTGTTTTCCATAGTGTTTTCACTGGCTTACATTCCCACCAACAGTGCAGGAGGGGTCCCTTTTCTCCACACCCCCTCCAGCATTTATTGTTTGTGGACTTATTAATGATGGCCATTCTGACTAGTGTGAGGTGGTACCTCATAGTAGTTTTGACTTGCATTTTTTCAATCACCAGTGATGTTAAGCATTTTTTCATGTGCTTGTTGGCCATCTGCATATCTTCTTTGGAGAACTGTCTATTTAGGTCCTTTGCCCATTTTTTAATTGGGCTGTTGGCTTTTTTGTGGTTGAGCTGCATAAGATTTTTGTATATTTTAGATATTTAGCCCTTGTCAGTTGCATCATTTGACACTATTTTCTCCCATTCTGTAAGTTGTCTTTTCATTTTCTTTTTGATTTCCTTTGCTGTGCAGAAGCTGGTCAGCTTAATTAAGTTCCTCTGGTTTATCTTTGCTTTGATTTCTGTTGCTTTGGGAGATTGACCTGAGAAAACATTTGTAAGGTGGATGTGAGAGAATGTTTTGCCAGTGTGTTCTTCCAGGATTTGAATGGTGTCTTGTCTTATACTTAAGTCTCTAAGCCATTTTGAGTTTATTTTTGTGCATGGTGTGAGAGTGTATTCCAATTTCATTGATTTGCATGTAGCTATCCAGTTTTCCAAGCAACACACTGTACAGAATTTCTTTTTCCCATTTTATGTTCTTGCCTCCTTTGTCAAAAATTAATTGACTGTAGGCATCTGGGTTCATTTCTGGGTTCTCTATTCTGTTCCATTGGTCCATATGTCTGTTTTGGTACTAATACCACACTGTCTTGATTACTGTGGCCCTGTAATATTGCCTGAGGTCTGAGAGAATTATGCCTTCTGCTTGGTTATGTTCCTCAGAATTGCTTTGGTGATTCTGGGTCTTTTGTGATTCCATATAAATTTTTGGATTGTTTGTTCTAGGTCTGTGAAGAATGTCATAGGTAATTTGATAGGGACTGCATTGAATCTGTAGATCGCTTTGGGTAATATGGCCATTTTTACAGTATTTATTTTCCCAGCCCATGAGCATGGAATATCTTTCCATTTCTTTGTATCTTCTTTGATTTCCTTGATTAATGTTTTATAATTCTCAGCATATAAGTCTTTTACCTCCTTGGTCAGGTTTATTACCAGGTATTTGTTTGGGGTGCTATTTTAAAAGGTAAAGTATTTTGGTATACTTTTTATAGTATTTCATTGTTAGTATACAGAAATGTGATTGATTTCTGAAGGATAACTTTATATCCTGCTACTTTGCTGAATTTGTTGATTAGCTCAAGTAAGTTTGGGGTTGAGTCCTTGGGGTTTTCTATATACAGTAGCTTGCCATCTGCATAGAGTGACAGTTTTACCTCTTCTGTTCTTATTTGGATGCCTATTTTTTCCTTTTGTTTGTCTGATTGCTGTATCTAGGACTTCTAATACTATGTTGAATAATAGTGGTGAGAGAGGGCATCCTTCTCTTTTTCCAGATTTTATTGGGTAGGCTTTCAGCTTTTCTCCCTTGAGTACTATGTTTGCTGTGGCTTTGTAGTAAATGGCTTTTATTATGTTAAGGTATGTTCCCTCTATACCCACTCTGATAAGTGTTTTGATCAAGAATGGATGTTGGACTTTGTCAAATGCTTTTTCTGCTTCTATTATCATATGGTTTTTGACTTTTCTTTTGTTAATGTGGTATATGACATTGATTGATTTGCTTATGTTGAATCATCATTGTGCACCTGGAGTGAATCCCACCTGGTCATGGTGTATGATCTTTTTTATACATTGTTGGGTTCAGTTGGCTAAAATTTTGTTGAGAATTTTCACATATATATTCATCAAAGATATTGGCCTACAGTTTTCTCATAACAGATTTCTAAAAAGGAAAAATTGTTGAGAAAAAAATACATGGGGGTGTGGAGAGTGGGGTCAGTTCTTATTATCAGTATTATGACACTATTGCACATCAAAATGGTCACATAAATGACTAAAAATATCCCCAAAAGAATCCACTGGCGATTGGACTATCAGAAAACCCAAGGGAACAAATTTCATTATTGTACTTATGTTTGATTTTTCTGCTTTTAATTTATTCACCATCTGCAGATTTGGCAAATTGAACATGGTTAATTAATAAATACTTCTGAACTACATTTCCTCTTCTATTAACTAAATTGGATGTATGACTCTTTATAGTCTCTATATTTCTCTCTCTTTTTTTAGGGCCACACTAACAGCATATTTTGGTTCCTAGGTGAGGGGTCTAATTGGAGCTAGAGCCACCAGCCCTGACCGGTCACTGAATTCTGTGGAGCTGATGCTTCTGGTTGACCTGACCAAAAACTCCTTCTTAAACTACTGCTGTAAGATGCTGCTGGCCTGGGGTCAGTACAGGAAGTCCTTCCTCCACTTTGAGAACACCTAGCTGCCCTTCCAGTCCTGGACCACCATGTAGGAGGGCATCCAGCTGGTATTCAGGGTGGGCATGGTGGACTAGATCTACAGTGAGCCAAGTCTGGCTGATGAGCCCACGTGCCTGGCTCCAGAAGATGTGGCCTTCTTGCAGGGCCTGTAGCTGTGCCCATTGACAGCTGTGCTCTCGGAGCTGTGGCTCACACTGGTCAACCTGCTGCTCAAGGCATGATGGTGCTGGAGGCAGTGATGAAGATCCAGACCATCACTAAGGTCTGTCTGCTCTTCTGCCAGAGCCAGCCTGGCTGTGCCAGGCTCATGCTGAGGCACTACACAACACACAAGGACTTCATTGGCTGGCTGCTGAGCCACGGCATGACCAGGAAGCAGGTGCGCAAGCAGACCACCAAGGTCCTTCTGGAGATTTACATCAAAGGGCGCAAACATGGCCTTGGCCACTCCCCCAACCTGCTGTGGGAGGATAAGCCTCTGCCATCCCCTTACTCTGACCAGGCCTGTTGGGAGGATCCAGTTACACACCATGCCTAATCACCCCCAGCCCTGAAGGTTTTCCAGTTGGTGCTCTGAGCTGGGGAGTGGACCAGGCAGGGAGCTGGCCTGGTGTGGGAGAGATGCAAGCCTTGGCTGAACTGCCTCCTGTTGGTCCCCAGGATGGACTAAGGGACTCCCCCTCTACCCAGCTCCAGCCATTTCTAGGTAGGCCAGCCCCAGATGGTGAATTCTGTGAGCCCCAGGGTGGGGTCCTTGTCCCCAGCTCCCTGTGGATGTCACTGGCCTGAGCTGGTGGAGAACAGGCAGCTGATGGATAAGGATCTGCTGATGGTTGAGGGGAGAGAGTCCATCACATTTCAGTCTCTTACACATGATGGATGGGCACCTACCATTGTGCCACACAGGCCCCCAAAGTACTACAGGCCAGTGAGGAGATGCCACAGCCCACGCCATGAAAGCATGTTGGAGTTTGTGCCCTTTTCCTTGATGTTTTCCTTTAATGCAATATTTTTATCTGATACTTCATTTTAGGCATATGCAACACTTAGATTTTAGGGGTCCTCATTACCCCTTTTTGATAGTTTTTCTCTAAGTTTGTTTGTTTTGCAATGCCTTTCTCTTTCAAAGTAGAATTTTGCCCTTTGCTTTCCTGGGAAAAAGGGTAGCCAGTCCCTTCTGGTTTCTCTAGCTGCAAGTGTGGCTGGACTGTCTGTATCACAAGAGTTCCAGCTTTGTGAGGATGGACAGCCATGGCAGGTGGTGCCAGATGTGCATTAAATAGGCCATATGCTGCTATGCATGAGTTGTGGTGTTTGGGCTCCACTGTGGAGCTGGATGCAGAACCTTCCCTTGGTGAGGACAGGTGCAGTGAGTGGGAGAGTTGCACGGCTTCCCTGGGGGGGGGGGCATGCCAAGATCCCCTGCTCCATGAGGCTGGGAAGTGGGTAGAGTCAGGCAAGGGGTGCTGCTGACCCCAGACTTTTCCTTCCCAAGCCCATGAGGTCCTGATAGCTGGGGTGGCTGTCACTTGCTCCTCCAAATCTATGCCGTATAATAGGCACCAAGTTGCTTCCTGCTACCAGCCAGACAACCCACACACAGTCTGATGGGGTGTGTGTGGGTTGACACATTTCCTGAGTACAGTCATTGGTGCCCCAGACTGGGGCTTGGCACCTGGGCCAGGCATAGCCTCCTGGGCTGAGGGGTTAAATGCAGCAGCATAAGGCCTGGACTGTCTGGTCTATGGCAGAGGCTGATGATTTATTAGGTGTGCCTGGCTTTCTCTAGGATCATTGCTGTCCTATAGGTTATGGGAGCTCCAGGTCTGTGCTGCTCATTAATGGCAGCCACAGGCGCTGGCTGTTTGTGGCTGAGGAGTGCTGGAGCTTGCTAGTAGAACAGGAGCCTGATTTTTACAATTTATTTTTGTAAATTTAAGCATCTGCACAGGAGCCAATGGCTACCATAAGGAGCAGTTCTCATTTGCAGTCCCACCTCCAAATCACAATTTTAGCATGTGCTATGCTGGGTAGCCCTGAGCTACTCTGCTGGTACCCAGGAGGTTAGTTTCCAGGGCCATGGAGACTGCTGGTGTCTTGTGTGTCAAAGGAGAGGAGGGCACAGAAAAACACAGCCTCCAGGTGGGTCCCAGCTGGCTGTTGGTAGGTCCTTTCTTTGAACCCTGACCTTAGTTCTCCCTCTGCTAGGCAGCCAAGCCAGGCCAACTGAGTGGGGACCCAAAGGGGCATGACAATGAAGACTCTCACACATCCATGCAGGAGCATATGAATGAAGAGCCATACACATTTGTGCATGTGTACGCAGACACGTGCATAGACCCATGCATTAATGCCTGGGCATTCCCAACTAAAGACCACACTCATGGCTTCCTGGCCTGGGAACCATCCCCTTGTTTGGCACACAAAGCATGTCACAGACACCAGAGCATCAGGTGAGCAGGTGTTTCAGGATCTAGTGTCAGCACTGGGGGGAGCAGTGCCCAGTTACCAGGCTCACATGGGTCTCCGCAGACCCTAAGGTAACCAGGTCTCCAGGACTTTAGGCCCATCCCCACCCTGAGGACTGCCAGCACCACCACAGCCCCAGACAGCAGGAGGACCAGGTGGGTGCAGGGAGAACATGGGGTATGCATCCCAAAATTTGCACCCCCACTTCCACCCCAGCAATGAACGCCTTGACCTATGGGGGTGACAGTCTCGTGGGAGCCATAGCAGGGTATCCTTTGAGCTGGAGGCCAGGTAGGGCCATCAGCTGGTGGAAGCTGCCTACAGAGCATGAGCTGGGAACCCAGGGAGGCTGAGGGTCAAGGGTAGGCCAGGAGAGTCGCTGCAGTAGATGATGGAGAGGATGACATTCCTGGAGGGAGAGAGGGGTAATTGGTACACAGGGCCCTCATCTTCTCTCCCACTGACCTTATATCTGGAAAAAGGAAGCTGAAGGGAGAGATAGGGTGCTGATTCCTACCCATTAACCTAGCACCATCCCCTTTAAGTTGCCCCTCCTGGCCTGTGCCGGAGCCATTCCCTCTACCTGACACCCATCCTTCCTCTTGAGAGTTCTGTCCCATTCATCCCCAGGTCCACCCACTTCTCGACCTGCATAATCATCTGGGTCCCTGAGGTGCCTCCAGAACTCAAAGCCAAGGCAAGCAGCATAAGGCTAAGGTGGCATGTGGCCTTTATAGAGACCTAGGGCCCCATGGAGGGCCAGGAGAGTGCTATTATGCTGCAGGAAGATCCAGGGCTGAGACTGGGCTCCTGGTGTTGCCCTCCCCTGAACTCTAGATTTGTGCATCCAGATACCTCTCAGATGGCCCTTAGAACCAATCCCTCCCAAACCTGCTCACCCTGGAGGCAGCCCCAATAGTGACAAGTGCTCATGAAATAAATATTGGTTAAACACACAAAGTATGAATTGACAGCCCAATTATAGAGCCTGTGATTCCAGAAGAGCCAAATTCCTTCCCATAACCCCACTACTTCCCTCCTTCAGAGTCCATACCTCTAGTGATGTGGTCCGAGAGTACAGTTTGGAGATATGAGTTACTCAAGGCATTAGGCTGAGCTCCCCTTGGAACTACCAGTTCTTCTCTCACTTAAATCACCATCCCATCCCTGTGCCCACGTGGCCTGCCTTCCTTCCCAAAGACTCACAGTGGAATACATATCCATCTTGAGGGGCAGCCCCAAGTGCTGGACCCAAGAGAAGCTGGCAAGGATGGTTTCTGGCAGGATTCCTGGCACCACAAGACACAGAGTGCTAACAGCTCCCCAGAGGAAGAAAACCTGGCCTCCCTGCCTCCAAGCTCCACATCTCATCCCCAGTCAGTTGGGCTTTCTCTGCTGGCCAGGGTTGGCCCACACAGGCCCCAATATCCAAATCTGAGATCTGAGCTAGTGTTTCCAGGGTATCTGGGGAGGCCAAGGCTGGGAGGGGAAGACCATGGGCTTGCTGGGGAGAGACAGGTAGGGGACAAAATGACCATGACATCCAGAACATTCCATGCTCCCTTCAGGCCCTTCTGTGCTGTCCTCATTTGCTGTCATCCTCTTCTCCAACCCTTATCTGAACCCCTTATGGGCTGGGTCTGGTCAGGGAATTATGGTGTGTTCCACAGCAATTGCTGATTAACCACAGTAATGGCCATCATTCCAGAAGACCTTATAAGAAACCCTTTGGCCAGAGCTTTTTCAAAATTCAGATGTTTGGAATATTAGAAAAGTCCTGTGGGGGATTACCATGTACTTCCTAACACTTCTAGGGAGGACTGGTGCAGCCCCTTTAAGCACATACATTGCTACCCCCACCCTCCCAACCCTGGTGCAACTAGGAACATTCCCATAAAGTGGGGTCAGCAAAGATGACCAATATCATGCAACTTCAGGTTAGCTCCTGAACTTTAGTTTCTGATGTTCTTCCAGTTATGGAACTGGGGGATTGGAATTGCAAACACATCCTTTCAAACACCCTTGAGGGCTTCACTGTGTGCCAGGTGCTGTTCTAAGAGCATCACTGCAAATTAACCCATTTTGATCTAAATAGCCACCAAGGGTGTTGATAAGGTTGTCGCCATTCCCATTGTATAGATGAGAAAACTGAGGCACTAAAGGTTAAGTGATTTGTTTGAAGGGACACAGGTAGTGAGAGGCAAAGCTGGGGTGTGAACCCAGGTGCTCTTAAAAACTTCACTCAGTGGGTAGGGCAGGGGCCCACCTGGCAAACCAGAGGGTAAAGAACCTTCCACGCCCTTCAGTGAGGCTCCCAGACTAGCAACAGCTGGGTGAAATTCTCCAGGCAAGTTAAGAAGTCCTGGAAGCCTGGCTCTAGGTGAGCCTGGCAGATTTCAGGACTGTGCACACCCCACCCCTTCCCCTGGGTCCTGCCCCTTCCCAAGGGTACCACCCTCTCAGCACCACCCACCACACATGCACTGCTCACCTTCCACCCCTCTACAACCAACTGGTACTCCTCAGCCTCCATGGCCTCTCAGCAGCTCAGCGTAGCGGGTACAGCACCGTGTAGGAAAGCTCAGCAGCTGGGGAAAACTGAGAATCAGAGGGGACAGCAGTGTGACTGGAGCCTGACAGCAGGTGGGGAGTTTGGCGCTGTGGAGCCCTGTCTCTGGTCCACCGTCATCCATATTGGATTGCCCAATGAAGCTTTGATGGCTCATCCATCAGGACCTGCTACCCCAGGGAAGGTCATGCTGCTCTGCTTCCCAGGAGCCACCCAGCCAGGCACAGAGCCCCTTCTCAGGGTCCTGGTCTCTCAGAAGCCCTCCCACCTCCAGGCTCTATTCAGCCCTGTGATGTTGTCCTCAGTGACCGATACCACGTGCACAGGGATGGGCTGCCAGGTGGCCTCAGAGTACCCTGGGCTGGTCTCAGTGGTAAGCTCCACTAGGTTGGGCTGTGTGCTCTCCAGCATTCGGTCAAAATTTGTGCTTTGGATGTACACTTGGGTGGAGGGAGGGGTGGGGAGAGGTTAGGCAAGGGGACCAAGATTGGGGTGAGAGGTCAGCTGTAGCAGCAAACCAACAGCTTCAGATTCAGATCACGGTTAAGGATCAGGTGCTGGAAGTCAAAATTCAGGGCCAGTTCAAGGGTCTGGCTTTTAATGTTGGAAGGTGGGATCAAGGGTCAGAGGTCAATGTCAGGACAGTTGGGTTGGGGATGAGAAGTTGGGTGGACATTGAGGTTTAAGGGGATATGCTGAGTCAATGAAACTCAGAAAGGAAGACTAGAATCGCTGGAGATTGGAGGTTGTAAGTCAAGATTGGGGGGCAGGTTGGAAGTTATGGGGTCATAGTTCAGTACAGGTCTATAAGGTATAAGTCCGAGGTCAGAAGGAATGATCATAATTGCGGATCTGTCAGGAGACAGAAGAAGATACGGGAAAGTCATATTTGTTGGATGGTAGAGGTCCAAGTTTGGAGCCCAGAGGGCAAGTAGAATCAATCACATTTCGGAGTCACAGCCACAGCAATGCCGGATTCAAGTCTCATCTGGGACCTACACCACAGCTCACAGGAACACCTAATCCATAACCTACTGAGTGAGGGCAGGGATTGAACCTGTATCCTCATGGATACTGTCAAATTCCTTTCTGCTGAGCCATGACAGGAACTCCTATACTTTCTTAAATTATTGTCACTGTTGTCCTGCTCTGTATCTAAGAAAAAAGATTTGGAACTTCAGAAATGAACTGATGTGTGGTTAAAATCAAGAAATAAAATCTTATTTTTTGTACTTGGATAAAACGATACCAGAAATAATGTGTGTGCTGTTACTTAGTGCTTATTACACAAGAATAGGATTTAATTGTTTCATCCCTATTAAAAGTGGAATTTTGATGCAGGATTTTTCTGTCATTTTCTTTTCTGTACTGGTTGACTTATTCCATCTTCTTTCGATTCAAGGTTTTTCCCTAAAGTTTTTGTTTAATTCGTATTCAAAATGTTTTAACTCCTCCCATTTTTATTCCAATTAGAATCAATTTTCTTAAATCAGTTCCTTGTTATGGAGGGAATAAATATGTGTAATAGTAGTGTTCTCCTTTATGTCTCTTTCACATCAGCTTTGCTAAATATGGACATACTTAGTCCCATCAAACTATCCAATAACTTCCCTGATTTACACACAGTATACAATGTGTAAATGAGAATTAACCTTTAACTCCATAAATATGACCCATTCATCAAAATATTTTAAAATATATTACTCTTTACCTATGTAAGATTCTATGATCCATTGTCATAGATTTCTCTTGCAGCAAAATGCAAATCCTTTCCTCTATTTTTCCTTTGTAATTTTATCTAAGAAATGTAACTTTAAATACTGTTGTTTGTTACTCTGGATGTGCAAATGGTCAAAGTATAGGAATGTCACTAAAATACAAACAAGCACACACACTCTTACTTCATTTCATGTTCATGCCGTTCAATATCAGGCAGTCAACACTTCTTGTCAATTCTCTTTATACTTTATTAATGTTTGTTCTCTAACTTCCCCAAACCAATATGTATTTCCCTATTTCCTTAAATCTACTATACCAATGTCCACATTTCATCCCCATAACTACTGTTTTTATCTTAATGATAAAAGGAAAACTGAGCCATCAAATATGCCATCATATACTTCCTATTTCCATTAGTCCTAGTTTTAAAAATTACAAGTGAATATTTTAATTATAAATATCATTGTTATTATAATTTGACTTATGTCTAATTTTATTTTCGCTTGTTGTTAATAAAGTTAAGAATCATAGTAGATAGCATAAGCCATTAACTTTGTTTTCAGGTAAAGATCCCAGAATATCATAATTTCCTGTTTTATTCTTTGTATCTTGAACCTCAGATTTGGAACTATTATTAAATAAAAAGGTCCAAAAGCACATTTATTGCTTACCTTCATGGATTTGCATGAAGCTGTCTATGTGAGTGTAGGGTTTTTTTTTAACCTATAAATTTTTATAGTGCTTTTGGGTCAGGAATCACTGTCATTCTACAATATTCATTCTACAATATTCTTGTGAGTTTTGAACATCAGCTGCTTTTAAATAGGAAGTAGTTATGCTCTCCCTGGGAAACATCTTCTCATGTATCAATTTATTTTCTAGAAGACTGCTTCTGTTTGGCAATCACCTGAATTTATTGTTTAAAACTACTTTGTCTGTAGATGACCTGGCCCCTTCAGCCCCTTTTGGGCAAAATTTCCCTCCTCTATAGGGATCCAAACTTGGTGGAAAATACCACTTACTCCTCTAGTAGCATTTTCTGGAAAAAGTTAAAAATTTTTATTATATTTCAGGCCCTTAGTAATCAATGCAGATTTGCCTTGCCTGTTTTTATTCCCATAATTCATCCAGACCTAGAACTTTCATACCTTTAGAAAAATCTGCCTCACATTTTATCACGTGAACGTGATATGCTTGGTCTCTTCAGTATAGTGGGTGGTGAGATCCCTTTTCAGAAGTGGAACATTCTGTTCTTAGATTAACTTTTGTAGAAATTAAAGCACATTGTGTCTGATGACAAAATCTAGATAGTCCTATTCATTTTTAGGATGGATTAAGGAAGGTAACTAGTTGACTCAAAATACAAGATAGCTTAAAAGTAAGCATTTTAAACAAGATTATCTGAAATGGGGGAAAAAGACTTTTCTGTCAAAAGCCCTTTTTAATTTTAGCTGCCTTTCAGGCAAATTTGAAGGGTAAACTTCAGATATGAAATTGGATGCCCAATATCCAATTCTATTTATTCTCATATTCATTTCTTCTGATTTCTATATTCTTTAACAATTTAAAACACTGTGAATGTTTCTAAAACTGCATTTTTTTTTGCATTTTAAGCCTTCTTTTTACTCATTACAACATGCCTCTCACACGTTGACCCTCTGTGCTCTTTATTAGGACTAGTTTGGTATCCATGTAGGGGTTCCTTCTTGTTGATTTACAAATGAGAACTGCACTCATTAATCACCTCAAATAAGGTTGTCAGTTACTTACAGGCTGGGACAAATTGAACATCAATTGTCTATTGGATTTCTTAAACTAATCCTGATCCTATCATTAAAAGAATGAGTTGGATATTTCTTTTTTTTTCAATTAAATATCACCATCCCCTGACAACAGATCTAAAAACTGAGACAATCTCTCAAATATTTTAGCAGTTAGCAAAATAAAGAAGAATCTTACAAGCATATCACAGTACAGTTTTTTTTCAGTCAGGGATGAGAAACTCTGATTCCTTTCATCTAAGAGCCCTGCTATTGCGCAGTTCTTCTGTTGGAACATCAGCATGCAGAAAGCTGAGAAGGAAAGACAGACAGGAAATAAGGAATCAGACACCCTTAAGAGTCTCTACATATAATGGGCACATCATCCTTATCCACTTATCATTCCATGTGACCTAATTTAGTTATGAGAAGGTTGGGGAATGGTGTTTACTGTATGTCAATGAAACAGAAGTGCATTTGGAGAGCATCAATCCAGACTCTGACACAGTCCTCACTTTTGGTCACTAACACATACATCTTTAAATTTAGGAGGTAACAAGACATTTACACGACAGAATGATTACTTGTGTCATAAAACTATGTATATTTGCTGGTTTGATAGATATATTTTAGTCTAATACAGTGCCAGTATTATTTTTCATTATGCTCAGACTATTAAATTAGCAACATTATTGAGGCATAATTTACATAAAGTATCACTCTTAAGAGACAGTTGGTGAGATTAGTTGAGATATACTAGACATATAGCATTAATTAGTTTCAAGTGTACAACATAAATATTTAATACTTTATATGATCACCACTATAATTCTAGTTAACTAGAAAAGTTGGATGTTAAAGTTACACATTTTTTTGTTGATATTAGAAATTTTAAGATCGCTCTTAGCATCTTTCCAATCAAATATACAATATAGTATTAACTATAGTCACTGTTATAGTTTAGTTGTACTGATATATATATTTTAATAATAGTATTACAAATATGGCTGAATTTCAAATCACTGCCTTGTTATTTGTGTTTACTTTCATACATATTGCGTTCATTGTTTTTCCTTCTTATTATATTTTTTGTGATTTGCGTGTTCTTTCAGTATTTCATATAATATCTACCATTTGTTTTTATTTAATCTTACTTGTTAATTATTTAGCTGTAACTCTAGAGTTTCCAAAATAAATAATTTGCCTACTACAATCTATCACTAAAGCAGTTAAACTGTATTACATAAAATGTAAGATTCTGAAAAGAAAATACTCATATTTCTACAGTCCTATCTTTTGTTTTGCCATTTTATTATCAACTTATAAATATCATAAAATTGTTTTTGGTATTCAACCACTATTATAATTTAATTGGCATTTAAAAATATGAAAACTGCTATCAATATTATCAGTCTTATTTCCCACTTTGAGATGTGTTCATTCTTTGTGTTGATCCAAATTTTAATCTGTATTATTTTGTCCCAAAAACTTCCTTTAATTTTTATTATTTGCAAATTAGCTGGTGCTGTTTTCCCTTTAATTTGTATAAAAAAATTTTTTTAAATTTACTCTGTTTTGCAGAATTATTTCATTAGATAAATAATTGTAGATTGACAATTGTTTTGGACAGTTTTAAAGATGTGCTTCATTCTCTCTATTAGGTGCCAAATTGAAATCTGCATTAATCAAATATATTCCACTCTTATGATAGCGCTTTTCCTCAGGCTACTTTTACTTTTTACCACCTTTTTTATAATTTTATAAATGTTATTGGCACTACTGAATGTTTATGCTTCTTACACTTTCTTGACATTTAATTTTGTGGTTATAGGTCCATCATTTATTTTTAATTTTTGGCTGTTATGATTTAAATGCTTTACAAGTCTAACCTACTGAGATACCAATAGTATGTACAATAAATCTTATGACACTGAACTAAATGTTTCTGAATTTCTGTTTTTCTTATTAAGTCTATTTATTTCCTCATTTCTAATTAACTCTATTTCTGTTTTCAATTTCATTAAAGCTTTCCCCTGCAGTGAATAATGTGATACTAATTTCACAGTAAAATTTTCATTTTAGATATCTTAGACAAATTTTAGATGTATTAGATAAACTTCATTTTTATTTATATTGTTTTATTTTTATAAACACTTTCATTTTTATAATATATTATTTATAATTTTTATTGTAGTTTCACATTTACTTTTTTAATTTTAGTTATTTCATATCCAAAAGATTGCTTTTTCTCCTATTTCTTTAATGAGCATATGTTTCCCTTTAAGAAACTGTTCATACTTGTAAATATTTACTTTATACCCCTGTACACTAATTCCATTATTCCTTTTGATTGGTGGTTTTATTTCTATTGACTAAATTCTTCCCCTTTTATAGATCACATTTTCCTGCTTTGCAACATACCTAGTATTTTTTAATTGGTTGCTAATCACTTTAATTATATTGTTGCATGTATAAATTTTATTCCCTTTCTTTAAGGATTTAAGAAAATTTGGATTTTGAATAAACCCCTTTCCATTTTGAATGATCTCAGTCCCTTTCAGTTCATACCCATGGTGCATCGATAAGTACACCTTTTTCTTTGTGGGCTCCTCTGACTCATATTTGGGTTTAGGACATCTTCTAACAGCCGCTTCATATGCCATTCCATATATAATTCTCTCTATCTGCATGTATCAGGCAGCTGCAGGACAGTACAATGAGAATAGTTAGATCTTCACTTTTATCTGTCTGAGATAGCACTGTCTTCAGGATTTCAGAGTTAATAGCACAGAATCAAACTCAATTTAATCCTTTTTCCTAAATATTGGAGCACGAAACAATTTTATTAGTAAACCAGTGCATCCTGTTTTTTCTCTGATTTCTTTATATTCTTCTAGCAAACCAAACAGTTCTCTATTTACCTTACCTGTTTTGTTTTCATTCTTGATCATAGCCAACTAAAATAATTAAATTGACACTTGAAAATTTCTCCTGGAAATTTCTTTAGCCAGATTCACAAATTCATTAGGTTCATTTAATGTCTTCCAAGTTACTGCAGGTATCAGTGTTGCAAGTATTTTGTTTGTCTGTGTATTTTTGGCATCTGTAGAACAATAGCTAGTCATTCACACAGCTTCCTCTGACAGTTTGTTTCCACTTTGCCACCATCTGACTAATAACTCCATGATTTATTCTGTTTTCACTAAGAGCTGAACTCTCAGCTTTTCTCAGCTGCTCCTCCAACCAGGTCACAGGACCACAGGTTCTAGGTTTTTATTTTGACAGCACTCCCTTGATAGGAACTAGCCTCTGTATCAGTTATCTAGTGTTGTGCTTAAAAACCACCCTTAGAAAGGAGATCCCGTTGTGGCACAGTGGTTAACGAATCTGACTAGGAACCATGAGGTTGCGGGTTTGATCCCTGGCCTTGTTCAGTGGGTTAATGATTGGGCATTGCCAAGAGCTGTGGTGTAGGCAGCAGATGTGGCTCAGATCTGTGTTGCTGTGGCTACAGCTCATATTAGGGAACCTCCACATGCCACAGGTGCGGCCCTAAAAAATGACTAAAGGCAAAGAAAAATGATCAAAAATGTTACTGACTTAAAATAATTACAGTTTATTCCCTCGTTATTCTGTCCCACTGCAATTTGCTGTGCATTTCACTCAGTTGGCTGGTCTTTGTTCAATATTTTCTGCAAACATTTTTTTCTGCAACCATTTTGGTTGATACATACCTTTATTCTATTCATTCCCTGTATCCAGTCATTTCTTTTATTTTTTAAAGACATTTCTGAAAGGGTATTAACTAAAATTATTGTTGCTTCATTCATTCTTTGGTTTTCTCTTGCCAGAATAGATCTCTACTTAGTTTTGTCATCAAGGTTGTTAATATACACTCGTGCTCTCTTTTTCCAGGTAGAAAGTTGTCAGGCACTTCCCTACCTGTTTGGAAATATGGGTGTCCCTATGAATGTGGGAAAATCTCTTTGATATCTCTGAGAAAATTAATAGAAAAAGTATACACTCCACCACATTCTTTTTTAACCATAAGAGCTGTGGACATATAGTGTTTCCTTAGAGATCTGTTGCTTGCATATATGAAGTTTCTATTAGATAACCATACAATATTGAAAATGAATGAGTTCTTTATTCAATGTGAACAGAGAAACAGCACAAGCAACTATCATTATTTTCCTTAACCACAATGAAGACAGATTTATTGTTTGCTTTTTGCTTTTTGATTACACAGAAAAGACAGGTTTATAGTATACATACAGCAGCAAAATTTCTGTTGAACAAAGAAAAAAATGGAAAGATTTACTCTGAGATATCCACAATGACATCATTGATTATCTATGTTCATCATTTTCTGGAGTTTTGGCTGTGGCTCTGTGGTGATAAGCCTGACTAGTATCCATGAAACTTATAAATTTTCTTTATTTTCTTTGCTTCATTAAAAGACCTAAATATTCTATTTCTGTCCTCCAAAATTACATTAAGTAATCTATAAAGTTAGTCCTTGTGCCTGTCTACCTACCCCCCACCCAATTCCTGAGATTCCAATCTTCCCAAGTGCAAATACTTGGTTGATTTTGAGAAGGAAATGGTCTACAGGTTTTGAAAATCTTTGTTTCTCCTTAAAAGAGGATTGGGGAGAGGGCCTAAAAATCTGGCAGTCAGGTTCGGTTTTCCTTCATTGCTTGGGCAATCCATGCTCCTGAGGAGCTAGGGCCATTCTGTCCAAGCCCCCAATCACCACCTGGGTGAATCCTGAGGTCAGTTAACCTTGGGGGAGAACCAGGCAGCCTCCAGGCAGTCCTGGGTGCACAGCCCTGCACACTGCAACCCTGTTAACCCACCGTCTGCTACTCCTCTTTCTTTCTGCCAGAAAGCTGGTGGTTTTGCAGCCCTTGAACAAGTACCAGCCCTGCCTGCAAGTGCTGGAAGTGAATGAGGACAGTATGGAGGACACCAGCCAGCCCGGGAGCTTACATATCTTCACTTTCCCCAGACTCAGTTCATTGTTGTCACCTCTTACCAGAACACAGATGTAAGGAGGCCTGGGAGCTGAGAGCACTGCCAGTGACACAAGCTTCTGTGGGAAGCCGCTGGTACTCTGGGGCCATCCCTTGCTGAAGTATTAACAAGAGCAAAAGCTAGCTCTGCTGTGCCTTTTAAGCTAGGGGCCTGCTGGACACCTTACCTAAATACTTGTTGGTGGGAAAACACTTCCTATTCTCTGTTGTGGGTCCACCTGACCACCTTTGAGGTGACCAAGATTTCTGGGGCCTCTTGTCTTGGGAATCCTAATTTAGTTCTCAAGCATAACTTTTTGGGTGAGCAAAATAAACACATTTTGTATATGTAAAAACTACAATAAATCAAATTTCTGGGGGATATGGAATGAGTTTTCTAGCACTTTGAATTTTGAGCATTTGCAGTTTTGTGCAAACTTATTTTACTAGTGTTAGTCTGACTGCTTGAAGTGATGGTTAAAAAATGAAAACATTGGAAATGAAAATATGCACTTTCTATAAATCAAAACTGATTTTAAGATGCAACATGTAGGTTCTTCAGGTTGTGTATCATAAGTGACTAACTTTAAAAAATATGCTGAAACATTTAAAACGGGCAACATTATTTTTGGTGATGAATTCAAGTTCTTCTTAAAGATTTTTGTCTAGATGCATTATATAACAAATATTTTAAAAATGTGCATTTGAACCGATTTAGAACACATAGGAAAGCTAATTGAAAGCAGTCTTAGTTTTAGGCAGCATTAATTTAAACATATTCCTCATGACTTTCATCATACTATCCCTTTTTCCTTTATATCCATTCCCTCAAAATTTTCAGTTATGAAAACCTTGCTATTTAATGAAATCGTAGGCCTTAAGCCCTTGTAAAAAGTGGCATACGATATATTCTCAAACACTCAGTCTTCTTATAGAAAATACAAACATTTTAATCTTTCTTTTCTTCTCTTTTCCAGATCATACAACTGAAACTATATCACAACCCCTTTGCAGAAGGATTTTGGGTGCTATGGCACGAAAGTAGTTTTGCACCTTTCTTTTTAAAGTTGTGGAGTTAGGCTTTAAGTCAAAGTTGGATTGTTTTGTACAAAGATTTTGGAAACTAAAAAGTGTGAAGGTAGGGTTGTTTTTGAGCTTTTCCCTTTACTTTTTGTTGGCTCCCCTTCTCTCTGGTAACCTTCTGGATCGGTACCTCTGTGGTTTTGGTCAAAGTTTTCTTCTATCTTTTTCTAGTTTTCATATGGATTACAAGTTGTCAGCCAAGCTCTGGGGCTGGCTGGTGGGCTGATGGACCTGTCCTGGTTCCCCTGTGAGGGAGTTGTATGTTGTGCTGTAGATGCTCAGCTCAGATTATCTCTGTCTTGAACTACCCAATTCTGCATGAGGCTCTGGCAGTTGTTACAGTCTCCTGGGCATATGTGACTTTTATTTACCCATTTCCAAAGTTTTGATTAAAAGCTTTTCCTATGCAAGCTTACTCTGAACTGAATACAAATGTGTACCCATTATAGTCAAGTTCATGAGCACAGCTGACAATGCAGTCATTTCAGGCTTTAGAAAAGACCCAGGAGCTGTTGTTGTGTATTGTTTATGCTTCAAAAGAAAAATATTTCCTCTTGTCATTTGTATCAAGGTGTGTTTTCATTAAATGTGTTGGTTCCCTTTTCTCCATGCCTCCCCTGCCTATTCCCATTGCTTTTCCATCAAAATGCTGTCCTCTGGTGGGCAACAGTAGGTGTAAACTGAATGATTTCAGTGCTTGTTCCAGCACTCTTGCTCAGAGTCCAGGTATAGGGCCTAGGAGTTCAGGTAGGGTTATATAGCAAAATCTCAATCATGACTGGGGTATCCCTTCACTTTTTCCTGACTGTAAAAGGGAAGGATAGATTAACTTTAACTTCAGGGCTTGCATTAAGTTACAAAGATAGAGCTACAAAGGTGAAGCTGTCTTTGACTAGGAATAGATGGCATCTGTGGAGAAAGAAAGTGGCTGCCTCCAGGAGACATCAACCCTCCCCCCTAGTATTCTTATAACAAACTGAAAAGAGAATCATTAATGGTTCTGTCTATAACTGCCATGTGCATCCCTTAAAAGTGGTCCAAAGGAACAAGCCTCATCACTATGATTCTCCAGGAAAAAAAATTGCTATGCTACTTCCTCACAATCTAAAAAGAGGGGCTCAGCACAGTGGAAAGTATGTAGCCAAGGAGGCCAGAGATATTGGCGTCTGTCCTAGGGGGTCTTAGAGATTTTGAGCTTTTAATTTTGTTGTGAACATCTGTTACAAAACATTTTATTTTGCACAAATCAATCCAGTAATCCCAAGTGGGTTGGGACCTGGATGGCTATATGGATTGTATCTTTTGCAGACATTTTTTATTATTGTGGTAGTCAACAGAGAAGATATTTGCACCTTGCCAGTTATGCTCACTTCCTGCCTCCTTTGACTTGTTGTTATGTGAAAGTGGAATTAAATTTTGGGTGGGAAATTTTGTGCAGAGAGCAAACTGGACTTGAACAACCAACCACAGCACAATCCTCACCTGTCCCTTTTCTGGTTGACTTTTGTTGGAAAAGTCACTTATGCTTGATTCTTAAATCACTACATATTTATCATAAAAAGCTTCTTTCCCTATATAAATGAACATCTTAGAGACTTACAAGTTAGAGAATAGTAGAATAGCTTATGGCACTTTTTCCTTTACCACTGTTATGTAGGTTATTTGGGCCTGGTTCACTTTTGGAGAAATAGGAAGAGCAATGAAGAGTTCATGGGGATCTGGGGTTTGTTTGGCCACTCACCAGGGAATCCCCTCCCCAAAATTTTGAGGTCTGACAAGACTGAGGTTCTCTTTCAAAATACTCTGTTGACTGAAGATTAAAACATTTATGTGTGAGTTAAATAAGAGTGGAAGACGTGTGCATGTATATGAGAAAATATTTTACCAGTCTTCATCCAATCTCTGGTTCCTTCTCAATTCTAATAGGATTTTCTAGGCCTAAGGCCTGTAGTTAATTTTTGATTATTTTATCTATGGTAACTCCCAGCAGCATAATTACTGTCTGTGATTGGCAAGTTATTCAACTTCCCTTGGTTTCAGTTTCCTCATCTGTAAAGTGGGATAATAATGGTGCCTAACTTGGAAAATCGCTGTGATTGTTAAATAAATTACTATTTGTACAGTCCTAGATAAGCATGCCTGGTACACAATCAGGTTGTGCAAGGATGAGCTGATATTAATGGGAGAATGCTTGGAGGAGGTTGTTAACTGCTCTGTAAGAGTCTGCTCCCAGGTTGTCTGGTTTTTGTTTAGTTTATTTTTAATTTTTTTAACCAGTAACAGATGAAAAGCTTGGGAGAGAAGGTCAGAGTAAAGAACACTTTTCCTTTGTAAAAGAATTTTACTATTGATAACTTTTCTTCCAAGTAGTTAATTCTTGTTTTATTGGTGGTGGGGGAGTTAAAGGCTCACACAGGGGAGAACAAAAGATGGTCAGTAATATGGAGGTTTCCAGCAGGCAACCCTCAGGTCTCAGAAGACTCACGAAGGCCAGTCTGATGATTAGTACCCCAAAGGCCCAGGCAAGATTGTGTGTCAAATGGAATAAAGCAGTCTTAAAAGGGTGGAGAGGGTAACTTGTTTGGAAATTTTGCTGAGAAACTCCCACTACAGAAGAAAGGCCCACTGGGCAAATAATAGCTATTTGGTAAATCTGCCTCAATGTGTGTACATATATTGGACAAGGGAGATGAGAATCCTCCGATGTGCTCCTTTCTCAGGCCCCTGTACACTGGTTGAGAGGGCACAAGAGAAGAGGGAAATCTTCCTCTTGATATGTATCATTTTCAGGTCCTTGAATGAAACTTTTTTAAAATTTTAATTAGTGTTATTGTTAGAGTTTGAGGAACATTACAGATTTTTATTAATATTTTACTTCATAGTAGAATAGGAAACCTTTATTTTACTTTTTAGTTTTTTATTTTTTTTTTGTTTTTTTGTCCTTTTGTGGCCACATCCATGGCATATGGAGGTTCACAGGCTAGGGGTCTAATTGGAGCTGTAGCCTCTGACCTACACCACAGCCAGAGCAACATGGGATCTGAGTAACATCTATGACCTACATCAGAGCTAAGGGCAACACCGGATCCTTGACCCACTGAGCAAGACCAGGGATCAAACCTGCAACCTCATGGTTCCTAATTGGATTCCTTTCCACTGTTAAACAATGGGAACTCACTTTATTGTACTTTTAAATAATGTACAGATTCAAATATAGTAGAAAGTGAAATAACAAAAGCATTCTAAATATAATTATAGAAGGAACACCAAGTAGTTATATTTTGAGCCACACTGGAAGTCCAAAGACACCATGAAAAAACTATAGGCCAGAATCTTTGATGGATATAAATGCAAAATTCTCAACAAAGTTTTAGCCAACAGAATCCAACAACATATCAAAAAGATCATATACCACCACCAGGTGGGATTCATCCCAGGTGCACAAGGATGGTTCAACATATGCAAATCAATCAACTACATACACTACATTAACAAAAGAAAAGTCAAAAGCCACATGATCAGCTCAACAGTTGCAGAAAAAGCATTTGACAAAGTACAACATCCATTCTTGATCAAAACTCTTACCAAAGTGGGAATACAGGGAACATTCCTTAACATAATAAAAGTCATTTATGATAAACCCATGGCAAATATAATACTCAATGGAGAAAAGCTGAAAGCATCCCCACTAAAATCCGGAACAAGACATGGATGCCCACTCTCACCAGTATTATTCAACATAGTATTGGAGGTCCTTGCTACAGCAATCAGACAAAAAAAAGAAATAAAAGGCATCGAAATAGGAAGAGAAGAGGTAAAACTGTCACTCTATGCAGATGACATGATACTTTGTATAGAAAACCCCAAGGACTCAATCCCAAAATTACTTGAACTCATAGACAAATTCAGCAAAGTGGCAGGATATAAGGTTAACCTTCAGAAATCAATAGCGTTTCTGTATACTAACAATGAAATATTACAAAAAGAATACCAAAATATTTTACCTTTTAAAATAGCACCCAAAAAATCAAATACCTGAGCATAAACTTGACCAAGGAGGTGGAAGACTTAAATGCAGAAAACTACAAAGCATTAATCAAGGAGAACAAAGAAGATACAAAGAAACGGAAAGGTATTCCATGCTCATGGGCTGGAAAAACAGACATTGTTAAAATGTCTATACTACCCAAAGCAATCTACAGATTCAATGCAATCCCTATCAAATTACCTAAGACATTATTCACAGAACTAGAACAAACAATGAAAATTTTATATGGAACCACAAAAGACCCAGAATCACCAAAGCAATTCTAAAGAACAAAAACCAAGCAGGAGGCATAACTCTCCCAGACTTCAGGCAATATCACAGGGCCACAGTAATCAAGACAGTGTGGTCCTGGTACCAAAACAGACATACGGACCAATGGAACAGTATAGAGATCCCAGAAATAAACCCAGATGCCTATGGTCAACTGATTTTTGACAAAGGAGGCAAGAACATAAAATGGGAAAAAGACAGTCTGTTCAGTAAGCATTGCTGGGAAACCTGGAGAGCTGCCTGCAAATCAATGAAACTAGAACACACTCTCACACCATGCACAAAAATAAACTCTAAATGGCTTAAAGACTTAAATATAAGACAAGATACCATTAAATTCCTTGAAGAAAACATTGGCAAGACATTCTCTGATATCAACCTTAAAAATGTTTTCTCAGGTCAGTCTCCCAAAGCAACAAAAATAATAGCAAAGATAAACCAATGGGACCTAATCAAGCTGAGAAGTTTTTGCACAGCAAAGGAAACCAAAAAGAAAACTAAGAGACAACTTACAGAATGGGAGAAAATAGTGTCAAATGATGCAACTGACAAGGGCTTAATCTCAAAAATATATAAACAACTTATGCAGCTCAACAGCCAAAAAAAAAAAAAACATTGAAAAATGGGCAAAGGACCTAAATAGACAGTTCTCCAAAGAAGAGATGCAGATGGCCAACAACACATGAAAAAACGCTCAGCATCCCTGACGATTAGAGAAATGCAAATCAAAACTACCACAAGGTATCACCTCACACCAGTCAGAATGGACATCCTTAACAAGTCCACAAACAACAGTTGCTGGAGGGGGTGTGGGGAAAAGGGGACCCTCCTGCACTGTTGGTGGGAATGTAAGCTGGTACAACCACTATGGAAAACAGTATGGAGGTACCTTAGAAAACTATACATAGAACTACCATATGACCCAGAAATCCCACTCTTGGGCATATATCCGGACAAAACTTTCCTTGAAAAATACACCTGCACACATGTTCATTGCAGCTCTATTCACAATAGCCAAGACATGGAAACAACAGAAATGCCCATCGACAGATGTTTGGATTAGGAAGATGTGGTATATATACACAATGGAATACAACTCAGCCATAAAAAGAATAAAATAATGTCATTTGCCGCAACATGGATGGAATTAGAGACTCTCATATTGAGTGAAGTAAGTCAGAAGGAGAAAGACAGATACCATATGATATCACTAATAACTGGAATCTAATATACTGCACAAATGAACCTTTATGCAGAAAAGAAAATCAAGGACTTGGAGAATAGACTTATGGTTGCCAAAAGGGTGGGGGAGGGAATGGGATGGTAGGGGTTCTGGTGTTATTAGATGTAGACTGTTTCCTCTGAACTGGAAAAGCATGGAGATCCTACTGTATAGCACTGGGAACTATGTCTAACCACTTGTGATTAATCCATGTATGTATGTGTTACCTTGTCACCACAGTGTACAGCTGGGTATAATGGAAAAAAAAAAAGATGATTGGATCAGGAAGATGTGGTGTATATACATGATGGAATACTACTCAGCCATAGACAAGAATAAAGTAATGCCATTTGCAGCTACATGGATGGCATTAGAGACCCTCATACCGAGTGAAGTATGTCAGAAGGAGAAAGACAAATAGCGTATGATATCACACATATCTGGAATCCAATATATTGCACACATGAACCTTACTTCAGAAAAGAAAATCACAGACCTAGAGAACAGACTTGTGGTTGCCAAGAGGGTTGGGGAGGGACTGAGATGGTATGAGAGTCTGGGGTTAACACCTGTAGCCTATTGCCTTTGGGATAGAAAAGCAAGGAGATCCCACTGTAGACACCGGGAACTATGTCTAATCACTTGTGATGAATCTATATATGTATGTGTAACCAGGCCACCATGCTGTGCATTTGGAAAATTGACACAAATATGTAAACCAGCTATAATGAAAAAATTAAAACAAATAATAAAAACAGGACACAATGAACTTCTTTGCAGAAGAGATACTGACTCACAGACTGAAAAACTTATGGTTTCCAAATGAGACAGGGTGGGTAGGGGTGGGGGTATACACTGAAGGTTTGGGATGTAAATGTTATAAAATTTGATTGTGATGATTGCTGTGTGATTATAAATGTAATAAAACTCATTGAGTAATTTAAAAATAATAAAAGTAAAAATATTAACTTGGAAAAAATATAATTATATAATTTCAATATTTGTTGGTGAAGCAAGGGGAGTCTAACTTTGGCTCAAACTTAGAATGTAGAACAAGAATTGAAAAGAACTGACTACAATATATATGTATGCTTTGGTTACTTTTTTAGTCTTATTTTTAGGGCTGTACCCAGGGCAGATGGAGGTTCCCAGACTAGGGGTCGAATCAGAGCTGTAGCCGCTGGGCTACACCACAGCCACAGCCAACACTGGATCAGAGCCCTGTCTGCGACCTACACCACAGTGAATGGCAATACCGCATTTTTAATCCCCTGAGCAAGGCCAGGGATTGAACCTGTGTCCTCATGGATGCTAGTTGGGTTCATTAACTGCTGAGCCATGACAGGAACTCCATGACTTGATTACTTTGTTTTATGGCAGAAATTGGTACAAACTGTAAATCGACTATGCTTTAATTAAAAAAGAAATAAATAACATTTAAAAAGAAAAAAATGATGGAGTTCCCATTGTGGCGCAGTGGTTAACGAATCCAAGTAGGAACCATGAGGTTGCGGGTTCGATCCCTGGCCTTGCTCAGTGGGTTAACGATCCGGCATTGCTGTGAGCTGTAGTGTAGGTTGCAGACGCGGCTCGAATCCTGCGTTGCTGTGGCTGCGGCGTAGGCCAGTGGCTACAGCTCCGATTAGATCCCTAGCCTGGGAGCCTCCACATGCCGCGGGTGTGGCCATAAAATGACAAAAGGCAAAAAAAAGAGAAAAAAATGACTACATAAAATAAATAATTCTTCTTTATGGAAATAAATATGCACAAAAGATAAATTAGCTTGATTAATTTGCAAAATATGTCACCTATCAGATAATTTTGTAGTTTCCATTTTGAACAACTTGTTTGTGTGGAGGAAGGGCTCAAAATCAAATTATAAAAGTAGAACAAACAGATGAAGGCACTGTTCACAGAAAAGGGAGGGAAAAAATCTTTTAAACTTATGGGAAATTACCCAACTCATTCATGAATAAAGTATAAAATTTAAACTGTATAGACTTAGTTGTTAAAAAAATCTGACATTTTCTTCGTAGTCTCCTGGGAAAACACATTTTCACACTGATAGAGAGAGTGCAAATGCATAGGCCCACTGTCAAGGAAGGGGCACTGAGCAGTATCACAGGTGTTTTTACTCCTTGAATCAATAAAATTTGTACCCATAACTATTTATTTATTTATTTATTTATTTATTTACATTATACCCAGCTGTAGATCATGGTGACAGGGTTACACATCACAAGTGATTAGACATAGTTCCCAGTGCTATACAGTGGTATCTCCTTGCTTTTCCAGCCCAGAGGCAACAATCTACAACTATTACCCCATAACTTTATAAATTTTGCGTTTGGCAGCATTGTTTGTACTTGCAAAAACTGTTAGCCAAACAAGCATAAATTTTCACATGAGCAATCTTTCTCGAATTAATGAAACAATTTTGATATTGTCACCTACTCTTTTTTACCCCTATTGCTATATGATGACCTCCAAATAAGGGTTTTTTAATTTATCAAAATGTAAGTAGTGGTTTCAGCAGGAAGACTGGCTTGCTGTGATCATAACTAGAAACATGACATTTCTTTGTTTTGAATGTTGGAAACTACACAGGGCTTCTTTTCATGCACTTCCATTTATAGATGGATTCATTCATCTATAAATGTAGAATAGCATCGCCAATGTTGAATCACATGTGTATTTTTTTTCCTGAGGTTATTTGTTTTAAGGAAAAGTAAAATTGAGTTTTTTTGTCTTTTTTAAATATTTTAAAATTTTTTTCCATTATACCCAGCTGTACAGTGTGGTGACAGGGTTACACATAAATATATGGATTCATCACAAGTGGTTAGACATAGTTCCCAGTGCTATACAGTAGGATCTCCTTGCTTTTCCAGCCCAGAGGCAACAGTCTACAACTATTAACCCCAGACCCCCCTTCCATCCCTTTCCCTCCCCAACTCTTTTGGCAACCACGAGTCTGTTCTCCAAGTCCTTGATTTTCTTTTCTGCATAAAGGTTCATTTGTGCAGTATATTAGATTCCAGTTATCAGTGGCTTGCAGCATAACTACTCGGTGTTGCTTTTTTGTCTTTTTTAAGGGCTGCAACCATGGCATATGGAGGTTCCCAGGCTAGGGGAGGTCAAATTGGAGCTGTAGCCACTGGCCTATACCACAGCCACAGCAAAGCCAGATCCAAGCCACGTCTGCAGCCTACACCACAGCTCATGGAAATGCTGGATCCTTAACACACTGAGTGAGGCCAGGGATTGAACCTGTATCATCATGGATCCTAGTCAGATTCCTTAACTGCTGAGCTACGAAGAGGATTCCCAAAAGGACAATTGATTTAACTGGTTAAATTTCAGACTAAAATGGAAGGATGACATAAAAAGGATAAAGATAACTGGATTTTTTTATAAGCATGATAAGTTCATTTAAAAAGAGGTATATAGAGAAAAAAACTATAACTCTTTCTCATTCATGAACACTTTTATGTATTTTCTTCCACTATTCTTGGCATATTTTTGTTTGATTTAAATCCTATGCTCTATAGAAAAAAATGTATGAACTGTCAATTATGTATAACATTATAAAGCAAACATATTCACAACCACTACACAAGAGCTATGGAAGAATATGGAGGTTACAGATGCTCCCATAAATTCAATAAGAGTTTTCCAATATGAGTCATTAAATGAGCAGGCATTCTCAAATAATATCTTTTAAGCTTTTCTAAACAGACATACATAATATTAAGACAGCTTTTTATGCTCAACAGTATGTTTCATTCATGTTTTGTAATTGTGTTTTGTTCATTTTGATCACCCTATTCTTTGTTTTAGTATGAAATAATCAGATTCATTTTTCTATTCTAGTAGGATGAGTAATTAATATTCTCAATGACACCAAAATAAAAATTCTTGCAGTGTCCCCCACCATATGTGAATACAATTCTGCTGGATGCATATCTAGGAGCAAAATTTTCTTGATGAGGGTAGGCTGTTCTTTAACTGGAGCACCAATTCCTGCACCAACCTCAGAGGTGAGTCCCTTTGGCTCTGTATCTTTCACATACTTTCTACAGTTAGTTTTTTAAAAATTTTCATTATGCAGATAAGTATATCATGGATCTCATTTAGTTATTATTTGAATTTTCCTGGCTACTGTGTTATTTTCTTTTGTTTTCTGGCCATTTGGATTACAATCTTTGTAAAGTTTCTTTGTAAACTTTTCATATGAGCTATCTCAGTCTTGATTTGGAACACATATTAATACATGACATTTAACTCCTTTATGTTGAACATTTTCACTCTGGTTTCCTTTATGGTTAGCATGTCCTAATCAATGCAATTCAGCCTATCAGTGTTTCCCCTACTGGTTAATAATCTATGCAATATTTGTTCTTACCAGTGTCATAAAGATAACATCTTATTACCTAAAGCATATTTATGTTGCATTTATATTCAAATTTACAAACAACCCAGGTTTCTTTTTTTTGAAACTTGTGTGACTACAGGTGAAGTTCTCTCTCTCTCTTTTTAATACATTTGCTTATAATTAAATTAGTACGGTTTACAGATCACCTCTTCTCATTTTTTTTTTTTGTTTTGTGGTACACCTTTTACATATGCAAGTGTGTGCATGTGCTGGGTATGTGTTGTGCTCTCTACTATGTGCCACTCCTGTCCTTATCAATTATTGCATTCTATTTCACTGTCTGAATTCCATGCTATTACAGTAAATCTTGTTGTCCAATAAAGTAAGTTCTGTCACTTTACTGTTCTTCAAGAGTGCTTTGTCTATAATTACTATATTTATTTTCACAACGATTTTGTAATCTGCCTAAATTATACACACACACACAATTTCCCACCCTCCTCTTCAACCTCTCACACACTGATGGAATTTTATTCTAATTTACTGAGTTTGTATTTCATTGAATTGATTCATACTGGGGCAAACTGACAAGTTTTCAATATTGAGTTTTCTGTTATGCAAACATGTTATAGCAATCCATTTTCTTCTTTACCTTAAATTTAGATTATTTTCTGATTTACTTTGTGTAGTTTTTTAAATTATAATTATTTTTATGGTTTTGATATATTTGTTCCTATTTAAATAGTATTCTTAATGCCTTCTTATTTTTGCTTCTTTCAAATGGAAATAAAATGATTTTGTTTGTTGACTCTATATCCAGAATTAATTTATTAGTATATTTTCCATATGTACATTTATAACACCTTCCAATAATTAGATTAATATCTATCTTTCCAAAGCTCATCTATACATTTTTTTCTCTTTTTTCACTACATAGGCTAATATCTCTAGTAAAATGTTGAATAAATACTGTAACAGAGAAAATACTTTTCTTGGTCCAAATTGCAGAAAGACATTTTCAACATTTTTTTGACATTTGATAAGAAATTTATTCACACTTTAAATTCTTTGATCTGGGGGTCAGACATAATTTTTTATTTTAAAAGGCCTTCAAATGATTACAGTCACAAAATTGGCACACTATATAAAAACTAAATCAGAGCTGGCAAAGTATGCAGATTTATGCCAATTTAAATCTCAACCTGCACCACACTGCACCATACATGACCTTGGAAGTATCTGCTGTGACATTACTAAAAATATTAGCCAGAGAATGTCTGAGGTCACAAGTGATTGCTTACAAAATAAAACATATTTTCCTATGGCTACTTTCTTTGTTATAGAAAAATACTACAAATAAAAATTAGTGCTATTCAAGGTGTTCATTTCAAAGTCATATAGAATATAAAGGTTCAGGATATTTTTCCCCTCTCATAAAGACATCACAATAGACGATGTGGATTAAATGTACCCTGGAGACTACTACCAGCTTACTAATGACACACTGTGTACTATGCTGACATTATAAAGGAGAGTGAAGTAAAATATTTTCAGGTATTAGGTACACTCAAAATTCGTTCCTAGTCTGAGACTCAGAAAAAATGATGGATAAACATGATAAAAAAACAGACTTTGGAAAACCTATTGTTTTGAAATAAGACAATCTGGGGTCTGGGGGGATGCACTGAGGATTTGGGATGGAAATGCTATCAAATTGAGTTGTGTTGATTTTTATACACCTATTATTGTAATAAAATTCATTTAGTAATGGGAAAAATATATTTCTTCTTGATTCAATAAATTTGTCTAAATATCCGTAGTTATAGAACACATTTTATTTTTACAAAGAAATGACTAACACTTTCCCATGGTTATTTGGATTCTTATTTGGAAGTGATTCTAAATTTGGCCCCTCTTCTTGAGGGGACAGTTTGGGATTACAAAGTACATTTGAGAAACACAGGGCTGTTTCAGAGGACTCAGAGCACTGTTACAATCAGCCAAACCATAATAGCTTCCTTTCTTGTGATTATCTAATTTTAAAGAAAAGAGGTCTCCTATAAGCCGTATACAGCAGTTTACACTTTTGTGTTCCTCGAGCACTTGATATACAGTTCCAATTAATTTCTGACAAGTACTTGTCAAATAAATTTATGTAGGCACATCTAAATCCCATAGCTTTACTGGAAGGGTGAGGTCTTCTGTGGGATCATGATTCTGGATTCCATCTCCTGAATAAGGGGGACTGTATAATACACCAGTTCTTCCCAGCCATGTTGATGTCATGCTGCATTCCAGATATCCTCTCTGGTCTGAAGATCCTTGTAAGCTCAAATGTAATGCACCATATATATAGCTGCCCAGGCTGGGAGAAGAATCATTCAACTGCGTCATTACTGTCCTGTCTGAAGTGAACTGCACAAGCTCAGTAATTGCCCTATTAAATCATAGTTTCTGGTTGGAGCTGGTAAGATATCAGTTCATATATATTCAGTCCTGATGGTGGGATAGGCTCGTTTCAGAAACTGAACTCTGGGAAGAGCTGATTCTTCCTGGAGAGAAGCATGTTGCTTCTTGCCTTATAGAACTGTGCAAATTCCTGATTTTCTTTAAGTTTGTTTATTCATGACCACTCTGAGGGCTGGATAACTTCCTTCATAGTTCCAGAGGCGAAAAGTTTGACCCTGCTCTCTATAACATGTGTTCCAAATCCCCACCAAACTACAAGGGTAATGTTTATTTTCATGTCTTTGGCAACACCTCTTGACAAGTTTTGTTTATGCTTCTAGGCATTCTGAAACTATAATTTGTACAGACTGCTGGTTTTGTTTCTGGCTAGGAAGTTAGTGTGAGCATCTTTCCTTGGATTGAACTTCTGGACAAACAAGGATTTTAGCCAGCTGTCCAGGTTCTTTTATGGGAAAATGCCAATTTCTAGAACCCTGGCAGAAGGTTTCAGGGGCTAGCCTGGCACAAGAAACCTCTGCATGAGGCCAGTCCATGGGTGTGCAGCATTATCACTGCCATCTTGCTCCTGGTGCCAAGGCTGCCACCATCCGGGCCCTTTCAACCTTTTTAACTTAATTATATTTATCAACACTTTCAGTGAGATAAAAGAAGGTACTTCAGTGTCACTCTTGCTGAAAAATATTCTTTAATCTCTTACTTCCCAAACTAAGTTGAATGCCAATTTAATAATGCAGATTTAATGTGAATCCCTGTACTGTACATGATTTGTTTCATAGTTTTGTTAAACTACTTTATTAATTTATATATCTAGTTATTCAGCTGTTTCTTCTCCATGAGTATGTAAATTACATAAGAACTAAGGTTTTCTTTCTTCTCTGCAATGCATCATTGTAACTACATGATATAGTAACACAAAGCTATTTTAGACATTAAAACCAAATCTGTTACTGTATGAATACTCCTTAGTCACCACAAACAATTCTGCTTTGAACAAAATCACCATGCAGCTGATCCCTGCCTCAATTCCTGAAAATCAATAGGATACAATACAGTTTTGTTCTAAGCCACAAACCTTAGAGTTAATTTGTTAAGCAGTGTGAGAAAACTCAAATAGGGCACTTCCAAATGGTTACAAAACCAACTTTTGAAACTTTACTTCCATTCTTCTTCTAGGTGAGTAATATGTTATTGCCACAGTTGCATCTGTCACTGTAATCTGAACATTATCACTTCTAAAATTATTGCCTTAATTCATCTGTGTGTGTTTTTTAGAGGCCTTTCCTGATTCCATGATACCTACTTAAACAAAAGAACTAAGTGGTGGATACATTATAGCTTTGTGAAAAAAAATAATTTATTTAAATACATTATGTTAAAGGAAAGACAGATTTATAAAGAAAAATTAAGAGAAAAAAATCTTACACAGATTGCATCATTTCTCAACCAGTCTGATTGAAACTGGGTCAAATGGATTTCCTGTATTTCAACCAGAAATATCTGAGGAAATACAAGACTCATTTTTAAAGGTAACTTTTTTGTATCATTTAATGATTCTGCCTTCTTGAGTACTGTAACCAGGAAAACTTGGGGAAATAATACACTAAATATCTCAAGCATTTTTAATTTCAATTATATACTCCACCAGAAGAATCAAAATTAAGTCAAGAAACCTTAGGGAATGGATGAATCTGTATAGGGGCAAAATAGTTCAATCCCATATATAATATATTGCTAGAAGCAAATATGCTTTCATATTTTTTGCATTAGTAAAGATTAAGGTAACAGCTTATTTAGATGACAGAAGCATGATTTAGCCAAACAGACAAAGCATGTCTGTAAAGGATAATTCAGAGGGAAGCAGCACCGTATTTTGTGGTATGGCAAGACAATGAAGACTTTTTATTTTCAGTCTTTACTTAGATGTGCTATAAATCATAAAGCATTAACTTGACTTTTTCTAAAGGTAAAAAATATCTAAAATTATAAGCACATAGATATTTAACAAATGTTCTCAGAGGTTTATCATTAATAATAATGATGGGCTTATCATGAATATAAATTAATAAAAATTTTTATTACCTAAAATGTCATGAATAGAAAAAAGGGGATGACAGTTATATGTGGGAAAATACTGAAAATATTCATGATATTATAGGAAAAGAGGTGTATGATATCAATTCTTAGGTAAGAAATACTAAATTTTCCTATAAAAAAGTTTTAAATCCCCAGCAAATTTGTAAACTGAATAGAATATTGCTAAATATGTAGTTTTTTAACAGCAAGACAGCCTGTGGATAAAATCCCATTATCATAAAATTCAGCATAAAACATTAAGCTCAGGAATGAGTAAAGATAATAGATCTTTAGTAAAGGACAAAAACACAACTGTACATTAAATTCTGGTATTAAAATATCAGAATTAAATGAGAAAACAAAAATTAAGTTCAAATCAAGCAGGTAATGATTAAACATTAAGGTAGCAATTTTCTCAAGGCCTCTCAGACTGTATATCAGGAGGTTGAACATCAGGGTGATAGTGGTGTAGAAAAGGGAGAGAACCTTGTCTATTCTGGATGAATTTTTGGATTTAGGTCTCAAATATGTAATGATTCCAGATCCATAGAATAAAGTAACAACCATGACATGTGAGGAACAAGTGGAGAAGGCCTTCGCTCTTCCTGTTGCTGATGGCAACTGCAGGATGGTGGAGGTGATTTAAATGTAGGAACCAAGTATCAACAGAAAAGGGATCATAACAAACACCACAGCAACTGTGAAGACCAGCATCTCATTAAAAAAACTGTCCCCACAGGCCAGCTTGGGGGGATGTCACAGAAGAAGTGGTTGATTTGGTTGGATCTACAAAAGGGCTGAGAGAAAATCTGGCATTTCCAACCTATTTCAACTGGAATGCTAGTGATCCAGCAGGCAGCCACCAGCTGGACATAGGCCTTGTGATTCATGGAAAGAGGATAGTGAGAGGGTTACTAATGGCCACATAGCGGTCATAGGCCATCACTGTAAGAGGGAGGCACTCTGTATTTCCAAACATGAGGACAAAACTCATTTGTGTGACACAGGCAAACAAATAAATATGTCTTTTCTGAGTCTGAAGGTTTATGAGTATTCTGGGGAGAGTGACCACTACATAACATACCCAAGATGGAAAAATTACTGAGGAAAAGATACATGGGTGTCTGGAGATACTGGTCAGTCCTTGTCATGAGAATGATGATGCTATTTCCCATCAGAGTTATCACATAAACAAAGAGAAACATTACAAGAAACATTTGGAGATTGGGAATTTCAGAAAACCCCAGAAGAACAAGTTACATTACTGAAGTGTTATTTACATCCACTAGGTCTTTTTGGTCTTCCGTTTGTGAAAATAATACAGTCAGACATTTATTTTTGGACTATTTTATATGTTTAAAATTAGGGGAACTTGGAATTAGCACATAAGATTTCTATTCTCCATTTAAGTCCAGCATTTTGTAACCTGAAGTCAAAAAATGGAACTGAAGTCTAATGGAGAATGTATGCTAAATTTTAAGTACAACAACATAATTCATATCTAACTTTAGGTTAGACTTGAAAGAAATGTTTGATAATTATCCCTTTTTATGTTTAGCCTATTAGTGCAGAGCAAAATTAGTCCATTTTACTGCCCATATTGATAAATATAATTCTGAGACAGAAACATTTGCACACCACTTTCTAGGCCTTTGGGAACCACCAGATTTTGAAATTGTATTTTTTGTTAATTTCTAAAATCTCCCATTATGTACAAGGCATTCTTTCTATTTCATATGGTGCAACTATGACTCACTCTTTGTATAAAGACTTTATTTGAAACTATTCTGGTTGCAATTTTCTATCAAGATACATATCATGATCATCACTCATTATAATGCAAGAACATTTATTTTTGCCTATACAAACACAGCAGATGTTTGATAATGAGTTTTGATCTATTGGTTGTTTAATTACTAATGATGCAATTTAATGGAATTACTTTGAGGCAACGATTTCTGAAATTCTACTTAGTAAATCTCTTCTCAAATTTCTTACTATGTGTCATTAATAATTATCACTTTAAAATTATCACTATAATAATATCTCAAATGTGAAACACCTGAATATCAACATTGAAAACTAAATTGCTTAAAATATGCTTAAGTGACAGTTGTCAAAACATAAAAGGCAGGAAATATATACTTTAGCTACAGTGTATGGGCACTAGTATATTTTAGATTGGTAACCAGTGATACTTAGACTCAGCTTTCTCCTTTATTGAGATATAGTTGGACTATATAGGAATTTTTAAGAGAAATATATTTAGCATAATATAGCTTTAAATATCTGGGGAAACAAAACAAAAATTGTTTTAAGTGAACTACTCTTGTGTTAGTAAAGAGCTGCCAATATCATATTCTTGAATTTTTTGATAATGTCCTCTTGTTATATTGTAGATGAAAAAACAAACACTCAAAAATTTACAGGACAACAGTGAAAAAATTTTTAACTCCCAGGATACAAGTGCATTTTGTTTTGTTTTGTTTTTTTATGTTTGGTTTTGCATATGAGCATGGGATTATATGGCTCCTATTTATTTTATTTTATTTTTTAATTTTTAATTTCATCATTATAGCTGGTTTAAAGATTTCTGTCAATTTTCCAACTGCACAGCATGGTGACCCAGTTACACATACATATATGGATTCAACACAAGTGATTAGACATAGTTCCCAGTGCTATACAGCTGGATCTCCTTGCTTTTCCATACAAGAAGCAATAGTCTACAACTGTTAATTCCAGACTCCTATACCATCCTACTCCCTCCGCAACCCGCTTGGCAACCAAAAATCGGCTCTCCAAGTTCTTGATTTTCTTTTCTGTAGAAAGGTTCATTTGTGCAGTATATAAGATTCTAGATATAAGTGATATCATATGGTATCATTCTTGTTCTGACATGCTTCACTCAACATGAGGGTCTCTAATTCCAACCATGTCCCTGCAAATGGCATTATTTTATTCTTTTTTATGGCTGAATGGTATTCCGTAGTGTATATATAACACATCTTCCTAATCCAATCATCTGTCAATGGACATTTGTGTTGTTTCCACATCTTGGCTATTGTGAAGAGTGCTACAATGAAGATGTGTGTGCAAGTGTCTTTTTTTTTCTTATTGGATTTTATTTCAATTATAGGTGTACATATCATCACAAGTCAATTTTACCGATTTTTTATCCCCAAACACAGTGCATCCCCCCACCTCCCAGATTGTCTTATTTGAAAAACCAAGGTTTTCCAAAGTCTGTGAATCATTGTCTGTTATACAAAGAGGTTCATTGTGTCTTTTTAGTTTCCACATGTAAGTGGTAGCATTGGGTGTTGCTGTCTAATTGTCTGACTGGTTTCACTTCGCATGATAATTTCTAGGTCCATCCATGTTGCTATAAATATTGGTAATTCGTTCCTTTTCATGGCTGAGTAATATTCCATTGTGTGTGTGTACCATATCTTCCCTATCCACTCCTCTATCGATGGGCATTTCGGTTGTTTCCATGACCTGGCTATTGCATAGAGTGCTGCAATGAACACTGGAGTACATGTGTCTTTTCAAGTTAGGGATTCCTCTGGATAGATGCCCAGGAGTGGGATTGCTGGATCAAATGGTAATTCTATTTTGAGTTTTCTGAGGAATCTCCATACTGTTTTCCACAGTGGTTGCACCAGTTTGCATTCCCACCAACAGTGTAATAGGGATCCTTTTTCTCCACACTCTCTCCAGCATTTATTGTTTGTAGACTTTTTGATGATGGCCATTCTGGCCTGTGTAAGGTGGTACCTCATAGTGGTTTTGATTTGCATTTCTCTAATGAGGAGCGATGTTGAACATCTTTTCATGTGTTTATTTGCCATCTGCATGTCTTCTTTGGAGAATTGTCTGCCTAGATCCTCTGCCCATTTTTGGATGGGCTTCTTTGTTCCTTTGGTGTTGAGCTGTAGGAGCTGTTTGTAAATTTTGGAGATGAATCCCTTGTCAGTTGAATCATTTGCAAATATTTTCTCCCAATCTGTGGGTTGTCTTTTCGTTTTACTTAGAGTTTCCTTAGCTGTGCAGAAACTTTGAAGTTTAATTAAGTCCCACTTGTTTCTTTCTCTTTTTATTGCCCTTACTCTGACACATGGATCTGAGAAGATGTTGCTATCATTTATGTCAGAGAGTGTTTGGCCTATGTTTTCCTCTAAGAGTTTTATAGTATCTGGTCTTCTATCTAGATCTTTAATCCATTTTGAGTGTATTTTTGTGCAAGGTGTTAGGAAGTGTTCTAGTTTCATTGTTTTACATGTAGCTGTCCAGTTTTCAAAGCACCACTTATTGAAGAGGCTGTCTTTTGTCCAATGTATATTCTTGCCTCCTTTGTCATAGATTAGTTGACTATAGATGCGTGGATTTAATTCTGGGCTTTCTTTCCTGTTCCACTGATCTCTATTTCTGTCTTTGCACCAGTACTATACATTTTTGATGACTGTAGCTTTGTAGTAGAGTGTGAAGTCAGGGAGCCTGATTCCTCCAGCTCCATTTTTTTTTTCAGGATGTCTTTGGCTATTCTGGGTTTTTTGTGTTTCCAGACAAACTTTAAACTATTTTGTTCTAGTTCTGTGAAAAAGGTCCTTGGTAATTTGATAGGGATTGCATTGAATGTGTAGATTGCCTTGGGTAGTATAGTCATTTTGATAATATTGACTCTTCCAATCCAAGAGCACGGTATGTCTTTCCACGTGTTCAAGTCATCCTTGATTTCTTTCATCAGCGCCTTATATTTTCAGAGTACAGGTCTTTTGTCTCTTTAGGCAGCTTTATTCCTAAGTATTTGATTCCTTTGGGTGTGACGATAAAAGGGATTGCTTCCCTAATTTCTCTTTCTGCTCTCTCATTGTTAGTATATAGAAATGTATTTGATTTCTGTGTATTAATTTTGTATCCTGCAACTTTGCCAAATTCATTGATGAGCTCTAACGGTTTTCTGGTAGAGTCTTTAGGATTCTCTAGGTATAGTATCATGTCATCTACAAAAAGTGATAGTTTTACTTCTTCCTTCCCAATTAGGATTCCTTTTATGTCTTTTTCTTCTCTGATTGCTATAGCTAGGACTTCCAGAACTATGTTTTTTTTCTTTTATAATTTTAGCACTCATTGGTATATCTTGCCTACTGCAGTTATTATTGTGACATTCTGTTGATGATATCATTTTTTTTTGTCTTTTTGCCTTTATGCAGAATCGCACCCGCAGCATATGGAGGTTCAAAGGCTAGGAGTCTCACAGGAGCTGTAGCCACAGTCCTACACCACAGCCACAGCAATGCGGGATCTGAGCCGCATCTGCAACCTACACCACAGCTCACAGCAATGCTGGATCCTCAACCCAATCAGCAAGGCCAGGGAACAAAACCGCAACCTCATGGTTCTTAGTCGGATTCATTAACTACTGAGCCATGAAGGGAATTCCAGAACTATGTTGAATAGTAGTGTCGAGAGTGGACATCTCTGTCTTGTTCCTGATCTCAGCGGGAATTCTTTCAGCATTTCACCATTGAGAATGATGTGAGCTCTGGGTTTGTCACAGATGGCCTTGATTATGTTGAGGCAGGTTCCTGCTATGCCCACTTTCTGAAGGGTTTTTTATCAGAAATGGGTGCTGGATTTTGTCAAAGACTTTTTCTGCATCTATGGAGATGATAATATGGTTTTTATTCCTCAGTTTCTTAATGTGGTGTATCACACTGATTGATTTGCGGATATTGAAGAATTCTTGCATCACTGGGATAAATCACACTTGATCGTGGTGTACAACCCTTTTAATGTATTGTTGGATTCGGTTGGCTAGTATTTTGTTGAGAATTTTTGCATCTATGTTCATCAGTGAGATTGGCCTGCAATTTCCTTTTTTGTGGTATTTTTTATCTGGTTTTGGTATCAGGGTGATGGTTGCCTCATAGAATGAGGTTGGGGGTGTCCCTTCCTCTGCAATTTTTTGAAAGAGTTTCAGAAGGCTACATGTTAGCTCTTCTCTAAATGTTTCATAGTATTCACCTGTGAAACCATCTGCTCATGGACTTTTGTTCGTTGGAAGTTTTTTAATCACAGTTTCAATTTCAGAACTTGTGATTGGTCTATTCATATTTTCTATTTCATCTTGGTTTAGTCTTGGGAGATTGTACTTTTCTAAGAATTTGTCCATTTCTTCTAGGTTTTCCATTTTATCGCCATATAGTTGCATATAGTAGTCTCTTATGATCCTTTGTATTTCTGTGATGTCTGTTGTGACTTCTCCTTTTTCATTTCTAATTTCATTGATTTGTGTCCTCTCTCTTTTTTTCTTGATAAGTTTGGCTAAGTGTTTAACAATTTTGTTGATCTTTTCAAAGAACCAGCTTTTAGTTTCATTGATCTTTTCTATGGTTTTCTTTGTTTCTATTTCATTGATTTCTGCTCTGATCTCGATCATTTCTTTTCTTCTACTAACTTTAGGTCTTGTCAGTTCTTCCCTCTCTATCTGCTTTAGATGAAAAGTTAGGTTGTTTATTTGAGCTTTTTCTTGTTTCCTGAGGTAGCCTTGTATTGCTATAAACTTTCCTCTTAGAACCGCTTTTGCTGCATCCCAGAGGTTTTGGGGTGTCGTGTCTTTGTTGTCATTTGCTTCTAGGTGTTTTTTAATTTCCTCTTTGATTTCTTCAGTGATCCATTGGTTATTTAGTAGCATGTTGTTTAGTCTCCATGTATTTGTATTTTTGGCCATTATTTTCTTGTTGTTGATTTCGAGTCGTATAGCATTGTGGTCAGAGAAAATGCTTGAAATGATTTCAACTTTCTTAAAGTTAATGAGGTTTGATTTGTAACCCAGGATGTGATCAATCTTTGAGAATGTTCCATGCGCAATTGAGAAGAATGTGTATTCTGTTGCTTTTGGATGGAATGTCCTATAAATATCTATTAAGTCCATCTGATCTAATGTTCATTCAGGGCCTGTGTTTCCTTATTGATTTTCTGCCTGTAGGACCTATCTATTTCTGTGAGGGGGTGTTAAAGCCCCCCACTATGATGGTGTTATTGTTGATTTCTCCTTTTAAGGTTGTTAGCAGCTGCCTTATATGTTGTGGTGATCCTATGTTGGGTGCATAGATATTTAAAATTGTTATATCTTCTCCTTGGATTGATCCTTTGATCATTACATAGTGACCTTCCTTGTCTCTTAAAATGTTCTTCATCTTAAAGTCTATTCTGTCTGACACGAGTATTGCTACTCTGGCTTTCTTTTGATGCCCGTGTGCATGGAATATTTTCTTCCATCCTCTCACTTTCAATTTGTATGTGTCTCTAGAAGTGAAGTGGGTCTCTTGAAGACAGCATATATATGGGTCTTGTTTTTGTATCCATTCAGCTAGTCTATGTCTTTTGGTTGCGGCATTCAGTCCATTGACATTTAAGGTAATTATTAACATATATGTCCTTATTGCCATTGTATTAACTGTTTGTGGTTTTTGTTGCTCTTTTTTTCTTCCCTTATTTTCTTGTTGTCTCCTCTCACAAGATGGCTATCTTTAATGTTGTATTTGAGTTGATTTTTCTTATTTGTTTGTGTGACAATTCTGGATTTAAAGTTTTGATAAAGGAGTCTATATATAACTGAGTTAGTATTAAGTTGTTGGTTTCTTAATTGCACGTGCTTCTCCAGTGACCTGCATTTGTGCTCTCTTCTCATGTTTTCTGATTTTGGTAGCATAATTGTGCATGGATGAGTTAGTATCTTTACTGTATATATGCCTTTACTGGAGAGCCTTGTCGTTTGCGGTGTTTTTGTTTCTGGTTGTGGCCTTTTCTTTTCTGCCTAGAGAAGTTCCTTTAGGATTTGTTGTAAAGCTGGTTTAGTGTTGCAGAGATCTCTTAGCTTTTGCTTATCTGTAAAGGTTTTGATCTCTCCTTCAAATCTGAATGAGGGCCTTGCTGTATAAAGTAATTTTTGTTGGAAGTTTTTCCCTTTCATCACATGGAGTATATCATGCCACTCCCTTCTGGCCTGAAGGGTTTCAGCTGAAAAATCTGCTGATAACCTTATTGAGGTTCCCTTGTATGTCATTTGTTTCTTTTCCGTAGCTGCTTTCAATATTTTCTGTTTGTCCTTAATTTTGGTCATTTTGATTAATATGTGTCTTGGGGTTTTCCTCCTTGGGTTTATTTTATATGGTACTTGTTGCCCTTCCTGGATTTGACTGAGTAGTTCCTTTCCCATATTAGGGCAGTTTTTGGCTATTATCTCTTCAAGTATTTTTTCTGTCCCCTTCTCTCTCTCTTCTCCTCTGGCACCCCTATAATACGGATGTTGGTGCGTTTAACATTATCCCAGAGTTCTCCGAGACTCAGCTCATTTCCTTTCAATCTTTGATCTCTTTTCTCTTCCACATTAGTGATTTCCACTAATCTGTCCTCCACCTCACTGATTCGTTCTTCTGCCTCCTGTATTCTACTGTTGGATGCTTCTAATGAGTTTTTTATTTCATTATTGTATTTTGCATCTCTTGTTTAATTTTTACAGCTTGTATTTCCCTGCTCAGTGTTCCTGTAAATTATCAATCTTTTCCTCCAGTTTATTTCCAATGCCTTGCATCATCTTCAGCATCAACAGTCTAAGGTCTCTTTCTGGAAAGCTGATAATGTCCTTATCACTGAGCTGTTTTTCTGGGATTTTCTCTTTCTCCCTTATCTGTTATAGTTGTCTGTCTTTTCATTTTTATATGTTTTTGGTGTGGTGACCTTTTTGCCAACAATAGAGTTGTAGCCTCTCTTAGTTCTGGCCTTTGCCTCCCCTGTGACTAGAGTTGGTATGGTCAGGGCTTGCTGTAGGCTTCCTGATGGAGGGACTGATGCCTGCCCACTGGTAGGTGGGGTTGATTCCTCTCCCTCTGATGGGTGGGGCTTTGTCTATGGATGAGATTAGAGGCTGGTTGTGTGCCTGAGGGGTCTTTAGGCAGCCTGTTTCCTGATGGGTGGGGGCTGTGATCCCACCTGTGTTATTGTTTGGCCTGGGGCTTCTCAGCGCTTATGGAGGGGACCAGATTTTCCCAGAAATATCCCCATCCTGAGAAATACAGGCTGATGAAAATTTCTGAGAACTTTGCCTCCAATGCTCTTCCCCCACAACAAGGCACAGTCACCACTATTTTCCCAGGAGATCCTCCAAGAATTGCCGTAAGGTTCCACCTGGATTCCTATGGAGACTTCTTTGCCCTGGGACCCAGTGCACGTGAAATTCTGTGTGTGCCTTTCAGGGATGAGGTCTCTGTTTCCCCCATTCCTGTGGAGCTCCTGCACAGAAGCCCCGCTGGCCTTCAATGCCAGATGCTCCGGGGGCTCTTTCTCCCTGTGCCTGATCCCCAGGCATGGGGTTTTGACGTGGGGCTCAGAACTCTCAGTCCTGTAGCTGAGTCTCTGTGATGCAGTTACTTTCCAGTCTGTGGGGCTTCCCACCTGGGAGGTATAGGGTTGCTTCTATCGTGTAATCGCCCCTCCTACCTCTTGATATGTTCTCCTCTTTGTCTTCTGGAGTAGAATACCTTTTTTGGAAGTTTACAGTCCATTTGGTGAAGGCTGCTCGGCATTTGGTTGTAGTTTTGCTGTTTTTTGGGAGAGAAGTTGAGCTCCAGTCCTTCTAGTCCACCATCTTAATCTAATTTCCTTCTTGATTTCCTCATTGACCCAATCGTTTTTTAGTAGCATGTTGTTTAGTCTCCATGTAGTATGTTTTTTCTCATCTCCTTTCCTGTGGTTTATTTCTAGTTTCATGCCTTTGTGGTCAGATTAGATACTTGGAATAATTTCTATACTCTTAAATTTGTTGAGGTTAGCTCTATGCCCCAGTATGTGATCTTATCCTTGAGAATGTTCCATGTGCACTTGAGAAGAATATATATTCTGACTTTTTGATAATGGCCTGATAATGTCAGTTAGGTCTAACTTTTCTATTGTGTCATTTAGGATCTCTGTTGCCTTACTGATTTTCTGTCTAGAGAATCTGTCCATTGATGTTAGTGGAGTTTTAAAGTCTCCTACTATTATTGTATTACCATCTATTTCTCTTTTTATGTCTGATAGTACTTGTTGTAGGTATTTGGATGCTCCTATATTAGGGGCATATATGTTGGTGATTGTAATATCCTTTTTTTGAATGGATCCTTTAACCATTAAATAATGTCCTTCTTTGTCTTTCTTTATGGCCTTCATCTTAAAGTCTATTTTGTCTGATATGATTATTGTCACTCCTGCTTTCCTTTCTTGTCCTTTGACATGATATATCTTTTCCCATCCCCTCACTTTCAATCTATCTGTGTCCTTTGCCCTAAGGTGAGTCTCTTGTAGTCAGCAGACTGTAGGTTTTTGCTTTTTTATCCAGTCTGCCACTCTGTGTCTTTTGGTTGGAGCATTTAGTCCATTGACATTTAAAGTGATTATTGAGAGTTATATATTTATTGCCGTCTTAGACCTTGCTTTCTGGTTGCTTCCATGTTTCTCTTTTCTTCTTTTCTGTTTTCATTTGTATGGTTTCCATTTACTTTATGCTTGGGTGCTTTTCTTTTCAGGATTTGTGGATGTGATATTCCCTTTTGATGTGTGGTTACCTTGTTTTTTAAGTATTTTTAAATCATATTTCTGCTTGCTGTGGCCTGATATCCATATAGGTTTAAACACATTATTAAAGAAAAAATTAAAAAGCTAAAAATAGAAAAAAATAAAAATAATTTTTTAAAGTTTTTTCAAAAGGAAGAAATGTTATGTTTCAATTGATTTTGAAATAGAAAAGTGCACATATATCAATGTGAACATGCTGAATGATGAGGAGAAAAGTAATCTCTAATCAGAGGAGCAAACCCTGATCCCAAGACGATAAAAGTGAAAGCTGATGGTAAAATGCAAGAACCTGTCTTTCCTGCAATACTGCAACTTCACTGAAACCATTATACTACAAGTCTTTATCATTATCTTCAATTAGTTCTATAATTCAGGAGGTACCCATTTGTAATGACAGTTCAGTTGAATGTATAATTTATTTCTCATCCAAGAAAATGTTAGGTCAACTTGGATATATGCTTATAGAATAATATTTCATAGAAATATTCATTGTTTCCATACCCATGTGGTATGCCTCCTTTTCTTGGATCATCTAATTTATCCATCTTAAAGTTTCTTGATCCACTTATCCAAGAAGGTATATAAGGCACATCTTAGGAATAATGTATAGAAAATGTTCAGCATTGAAATATAATTATTGAAAAGGACAATAAATTAAATTGCAATAGCATTATTAGATATTAAATATATTTCTTATTTCAAAATCAGTGTAGTATGCACTGATAATACCAATTTGTCATTTTGGGAATGAATCCTGTTAATTTCTTCTGTTTCCAAAATCTGTTTGGTATACCATGCTAATATCAAACAGAATGTTAACAAAAAATTATCTATCTTAAAAAAAAAACAAAAACAGCCAATGCTTCCATATTCAAATTAATCTTAGTGCATAGAAATCCTACTACAAAATATATCTTTGATTCCTGATAGTTATGAAGGGTGGCTGTGGCTTACCCCACTGCTAGCAGCCCCTCCTGCTTCCAGGATTCTCTGGAGCAGCAATAATCTGATTTTGTTTCAGGGCAAAAAAACACTGAAGCCATTGGTAAGTCATTCTCTCAAATTTCCTCATTAACTCCACAATCAACCACTTCATGCTTTTCTTTGCTCCCTCCTTCCTTTCACAGTGTCCTTTCCTCTTCAAAGGCAATCTCTAGATCTGTAGTCTCAATTCTTCCCCTTAGATGTTCTTTCTAAGCATCATCCCCACCAATTCTTTATTCCTCCTTGCTTGGCTGTAGAATCTTATATGGACAATTTCTACTTCAACTCTGCTTCCCTCTAACTACAAACATGGTCAGAAAGAAAAACAGGAGTTCTCTGTAGCTCAGCAGGTTAAAGATCTGGCATTGTCACTGCTGTGGTTCAGGTCGTTGCTCCGGTGTGGGTTCCACCCTGGCCTGGGAACATCCCCATGCCTGAGGTGAGGCCAGAAAAAGAAAGAAGGAAATCCAGAAAAGCAAAGCAAAGAATGCTTTTCCTTAATCATGTTATTTCATGAACTAGCCAATGGCTTGAGTCTAGATTTCTCTAACACAAGTCTATACCCTATTGTGAAGACCAGCGACCTGGGCATCCCTTGAAGCCTTGTGGAAAACGCAGAATTTCACAAATGCTGCTCAGAAGGTGAACTTTTCAAAAGGTCCCCGGTCACTCATTAAAATGTGAGAAAGTCTGATCTTTACTGAGTCTGCTTCTCCATCACTGCAACTTAATGTATCCTTCTGAAATCTAGGCTCAAGCTCCTCACTATAACACTTCCCAAAACCTCAATCTGCATTAGAAACTGTAAATTTTTTTCAGATTTATGCTTTGATTTTGAAATAAATACAAAAATGGAAAAAGTATTCTAAATTACTATGCTTTATCCTAAAGGTATTTATTATTTTACTTCCTTTCTCTTTTTAACCTCTTTCTTGACTGATTTTAAGTATGAATACTCCCTTAGGCTATTTATGCTATTTTTGTTGTTGTTGTTTTTGTTTTTTTCACCATTTTTTTCCTTTATGGATTTTATTTCAATTATAGGTGTACATAAATCACAAGTCAATTTTACAGATTTTGTATCCCAAACCCACAGTGCGTCCCCCCACCCCCCTGATTGTCTTATTTGAAAAACCAAGGTTTTTCAAAGTCTGTGAGTCATTGTCTGTTCTGCAAAGAAGTTCATTGTGTCTTTTCAGTTTCCACACATAAGTGGTAGCATTGGGTGTTGGTGTCTAATTGTCTGACTAGTTTCACTTCGCATGATAATTTCTAAGTCCATCCATGTTGCTGTAAATGTTGGTAATTTGTTCCTTTTAATGGCTGAGTAACATTCCATTGTGTGTATGTACCATATCTTGCCTATCCTCTCCTCTGACGATGGGCATTTAGGTTTCCATGACCTGGCTATTGCATAGAGTGCTGCAATGAACACTGGAGTACATGTGTCTTTTTGAGTCATGGTTTCTGCTGGATAGATGTCCAAACTATAAATTTCTAATGGACTCTTTATCAGCTTACAGCTTCCTTGCTCCCCCCATAACATGACCTGCTCTCTTCTTCAGTCCATTTTCTTTTTATCCATATCACACCATCCCACAGAGCAGCAACCTTTCTTATCACATTAATGTATATATACATTTACAGTTCACCACTTATGCCCATGACCAGCTACGGAGACTAACACACAGTGCTGCTCAACCAGGGAACTCCATCCTGAATGCCTTCCTAACAATGAGAACAGTAAGAGTAGGGATATTTGGCTGTGCTTCTTTGACAACTTCTGGTGCTGGATATCCGTCTCCAATTTCAAATCCTCTTCACTTCCTTTTTCTAAAAATACATTTTTCTTGGCCACCTTCCACAGAAGCACCCTGCTTCCTTTTCCTTCATTTACATCCTGTAGTCTCTGCCTCTCTCATCCTTCATCCTTCTTTTCCTCTTCCCTCTTCCCTGATTTTCCTTAGGTTGCAGAGGATCCTGAAATGGAACGAATCATTTAGCTACTTAAAGATGACTCTCAGTTCAAACTGTTACTGACACTTGATAAGCAACACAACTTCCTTCCTTTCTCATCTGCTTTCTCACTATGCATTCAACAGGTGCTTTCCATTGGCTAGGAGAATATATCCAGGAGTTCCCTGGTGGCCTAGAGGTTGAGGATTCAGCTTCTGTCACTGCAGTGTCTCAGGTCCCATCCCTGGCCTAAGAACTTCCTCATGTTGCAGGTGCAGTCAAAAAACAAATAAATTAAAATTAATTAATTACTAAAGCAAGGAAGTCCTGAAAGACCAACATGGAATAATGTTTGTTAAAAAAAAAAGAATATATCAGAATCCTGTTGTATAAATTGACTTTTTTAGAAAATAATGTTCTTACCTTCTACTTCTCCATTTACTCTGTTTTGCCCTCTTTGATCTTCAGCTCCAGATAAATGATCAACATACTTCTGTGAAAGACTCTCAGAGGTACACTGTTAAAATTTAGATTAATAATGAGTTGCATAAAGTTTTCCTTGTCTAAGAAAATGCCTGAATTTCCTAATTTAATTTCTGACTTTAGATACATGTATATTTAAAAATAAGTCTTTGAATTTGAGTGAAAATTCAATTTAAATGGAAAATTTCATATATGCTCTCCAGATCAATTCTATCCTTTATCCTCATTATGTTGTTGACTTTATAAACAGAGCATGGGAAGTCAGAGTAATATTTTCACTCACAAAATACTGAATTACATATACATTTTGAGCAACGATTAACTTCAAAACACATAACTCGACTTTGCATTCTCAACCAAAAGGATATTTTAAATCCATATCTATACATATTTCAACAAGCTCTCTAAGAAATACACCTGCTATAAGTTTAAAATATTTCTAAGGACAGAAAAATTTTAGTATTAAAATAACATACTTGGCATGAAAAGAAACCTTGGAGTATAAACTCTATTGAGTATAAATAGAACATTGTAGAAGCTGCTTCAATTTAGATATACAGGGCTTAGAAGGATCTATTATTTCATAGATATTTTACTGATTGGGGAAATAGCTGAAGTCAAAGTAGTAACCAAGTAGTACAAAAACTTTGATGTTTAAATAACAGCAAGAAAATTTCAATATAATTATGTAAGTTCTCAAGAAAGGAAAGAGAGGAAAGAGAACATTCATTTATTAACCACCCAAATGTCTCAGGCCCTTATTTACACATTTTCTTTTCTACATGCAAAATTAATAATCAAAATGATCATGAAGAAGGGAGCAGCCTGGGGTACCTGGTGCTTGTCTGGGCGTGTACCTAGGGCTTGGGTCCCTGGTGGGTGTCCTCAGGTGTGACTGGAAAAAATGATCGTAAGAATGACCTGTTTCCTGGTCATTCCAAGATGTGAGAGTGAAATGATGAACACAAGGGACCCAATCTTCAATCTGTCCAGAAGGTCCCTTCTCTAAAACTTCACATGACTAACTCCTTCCCCTCCTTCCCTTGGCAGCTCTTGTCACACTCTGATCTCTTCTAAACCACCTCCATTCCAGCATCTCATCCTCGTCCAAACACCCTCAATGTGGTCTAGCCTAACCTTCTCCCTGTTAGGTTCTTCACATGAAGGACTTACAGGGACAGGTGAAGGATTCCTATTTCCTTGTTTATATGCTTCTACCACTATAGCAGACCCCCTCAACTGGTATATTCAGTGTGGAACTGCCAGTCCCATAGCTGGTATTCAATAATAAGAATTTATTTAAGGTCAAAACACTTAAGATCTTGAGAGGGCCTCAAGTACTAGAGCACGAATGTACCTGTAGGAGATCTCTGATCATAGTCCACTGAAACTTAATATACTCCAAGTCAGAAATCCCCATGCCAGTACAAACTTTCCCATTATTAACACTACTATCATTTTATGGTCCTTCAGGATTTAAAGAGGTCTGCTCAGAGTTCCCTTGTGTTTCAGAGGGTTAAAAATCAGCATTGTTAATGTGGCAGTTCAGGTCCGTGTTGTGGCACAGGTTTGATACCTGGTCTGGGAAATTCCAGATGCCATTGCAGTGACCAAAAAACACCCAAACAAAAACTACCCTCAATATTTAGTAAGCCCATAATTGCAACTGTAATCATATTTTTTTCTTGCACAGCAGCACCCAAGGCCTATGAAGATTCTTGGGCCAGCCATCAAACTCATGCCACCACAGAGACAGTCATGCTGAATCCTTAAGCTACCATGCCACATCAGGAATGCTGCCACTGTGACCGTTTTGTCTTACATTTCTAAAAAGCATTCCTAACAGTTTATAATGTGTTTTCACATTTTTACCACGGATGTTCACTACAATTACCTGAAAGGTAGGAGTCAGTACCATTTTTATGAACAAGGTCACTGACACTCAAACAGTTGGGCAAGTTTTTCCAAGATCCCAAAGTTAGTAAGTGATAGAACCAGGATGCTAATGTGTCTTTGGACTTCAAGCAAGATGCCTTACCACATTGAAAGGAAGGTGCCTATACCTAAGAGATCATGCGCTTCTTATCTCTTCCAAAATTTGTTACCTTAGAGCAGGTTGTCATTACTTTATACTTGCATTACTGCAGGTAATGCTGTCATAAAGGACTTCAATGCATGCTATTTTATCCAAAATGGCTTGTACTCATTCAAACACCGCTAAACCAAACTTCTGTTATCATAACCCCATATACTTATTTGTATTCCCATTCTTTTGTTTCTCTTGAAATGTTGCTTGCAAATTTAGTGGGTAATTCAAATGTAGTTTAAGAAGCTTCAAGTCTCAGGCTCTATCTTTTCAAGTTTGAAGTTGTAAAGTACTACAATTCAACCTGCTTCTCTCTGACTCATACTAGGTGTTTTACACTTCCAAATCTATAAATATATATAAAGATGTGGCCATAGACTGACCTGGAATCATGCTTTGATTATTAGACCAACTTAAATTCTGAGGACAAACTGAGTCCTTATAACTTCTAAGCCTTGGTTTTTGCATTTTACTTCACTGGGGGTTCATTAAGTGCATCTTGAAAATTGAGAAGTGTACTAAGTGGTACTATTATATTTTGCATGTAACTATTTTATTAATTATAGATGAAAAATATAATGAAAAATACCTGATGGGTAAATGCAAAGGTGAGAAAGTAAACGCAAAGCACCCACTCTCCTGTGTTTTAACATCACTCAGTGCTTCTCTTTAAAATAATCATAACGCTAATAATAGAAAACAGTACCTCAGAATCCAAAGATGATCCAATATCATCCTCCTTTAATCCTATGGCTGACTGCAAATCTATAAAATGTAGTCACAGATACATTAGTGAGAACATTTACTACTATGAATTTTAAATATACATAAATCTATCTCTATCCATGAATATGTCAGTAAATTAAATTAGCAGAAAAGAAGTTTAGAAAGTTAAAGCATCCTCAGGAAGAGGTAGTTGGTGTTAGCTGGGGAACTTATGGAGGAAGAAAACAAAAGAAAAAATACTTTAAAAGAAATGGATATCATATTTGAGCCACACACTTCAAAGGTTTTATACTAGCTTTTTAAAGATTTGTATTCTAATATTTTTAAAGCCACAGCTTTGGCATGTGGAAGTTCCTGCTCCAGGGATCAAGCACCTGCAAAAGCAGTGACAATAGCCAGATCCTTGAACCCCTGAGCCACCAGAGAAATCCTATACTAGATTTTAAGTATGGAAAGGATCCATAGATATTCACTAACTCACCACTTCTATTACTGCTGTGTGCTCCATCAACGGAGGTAAAATTGCCATGATTTAGTGGCTCTTGTGGGACACTTTCAATAACATCAGTACTACTTTCTTTTCCCCCAGTTACTGGCTCTGTTTCTCCTTCCTATAAAAAAGAAGACAAAATAAAACAAAAACCCAATTTCAGAAAACATCATGTGCATTCACTTGGTCATTCAACCAACCAGTCAGGAAGATAACATTGACTGTACCTGTGAAATAGATGCCTGTCCTGGGAGATGCTGGAAATAGCAATAAAAGATAGATTATCCTCTCCATTCTAGGAGAGGCAGAGCTACATGAAAACAAATAAGAACAGAAAAGCACCCCTCAACAGCTCTACAATTGAAGTGAAGAGACTACAGTAAAGACCTAAAAGAGAGAAGACTCAGCTGGACCTGGGGAGCTCAGGAAATGCTGTCCCAGTACGGCTGTGTCTTAAAAGATAGACAAGGTGCAGAGCAGGGATGGGAAGGGGATTCTAGTAAAGGCAGCCTGCACAAAAGGACAAGGCATGACACATCATAACAAGTCATGTGGACAACTGGAAACCAGTTCCTGGGAATGATATGGGGGGACAAAACTGAAGGATCAGAACCAAACTGAAAAAAGCAGGTAACCATCCCTAGAACATGAACTTTCTCCTTTATGGGAGAGGAATCCTTAAATAAGTAGAGGAGTTACATCATCAGATAAGTTTTACAGATGTTTCCACAATTATAGATGGGAAAGTAAGTTATGGAAAGAAGATATGAAAAATGTAAGCAGGTAGAAAACACTAAACTTGGTGAGTAACTGGCCGTTGTGGTTTCAAGGAGGGTTGGAAACTGAGATTTCTGGCTCATTTTTCAGTGTTGCCATTTACCATGATGGGGAAAATAGATGACAGAATGACAGCATGCCAAGAGTCAGGGACAAAGTCTTTGTAAAAATTAATGTGTAATTAATTTTACTGTGGTGTTACTTTCAATTTTTCAGTGAAATGGTTGAGATATATACATATCTACACATTATTTTAATTTCAGATTCTTTCCCATTATAGGTTACTGCAAAATACTGAGTATAGCTCCCTTTGATATTTAGTAGTACATTGTTTTTTTTTTACCAATTGTATATATAGTAAAGGATCAGTGTCTTCAGTTTGGGATATACCAAATGTGAGGCACCCAGGAGACTCAGAAGAAAGATCTGGATGAACATATTTGGCATAGAATTAGATAACCATTTTAAGGAAAAGCTCATGACATTAAAATATCTGCAAAAGATGATAACCTGTTATAATTAAATAATGCAAACCTCCACAGAATTCCAAAATTTTGAAAATCAGAACAAGAGCATAAGTACTGAAATTCAATTCTTCAATGATCTATTTCAACATTTTGTTTCAAGGATATAAAATATACTCTTTCGTGAATCTATAGAAATATTCATTTTGGGACATTACAGCATTAACTTTAATGAAAAGATTTAATTGTAAAATATCAATTCAAGATGCTACAGGAATAACTTTAAAAAATTAATCCTAAACACAGGTTTTAAATTGTGATTGCTTATATGATTATCAAATTATGAAGCATTCTAGAGTAGTAATATAATGTAAGGAAAAAAAAACTTATTTTAAATTCCATACTCTATTTTTGGAGTTCCTGTCATGAGTCAGTGGAAACAATTGTGGCCAACATCCATGCAGACACAAGTTTGATCCCTGGCTGCACTCAAGGGTTAAGGATCTGGCGTTTCTGTGAACTGTTCTGTGGGTCACAGAAACAATTCTTTGTTGCTGTGGCTGTGGCATAGGTTGGCGGCTTCACTATTGGGAACCTTCATATGTTGCCAATGAAGCCCTAAAAAGACAATAAAATAAAAGTAAAGCAAAGTAAGTAAAATAACATTCACACTATATCTTTAATTCTTCTGTGACAGCACTCTAATAACTCCAGTTTCCCAAACACGCCTTATACAATGGCTGTTAATGGTTGGAGAAATGATCTAGTATAAAAATTAATAAAACTATGATTGTCCAAGATGAAGATTTAAAAGTTTTAAAATACAATTATGATTTATCAAAGACGACCTAGCATTTACATGAGGAAAGACCAAAGGAGCTGAAAAATCAAGTCACAAGGAATTTCTGAATTTTTGAAATGAAAGAATTCACATGTGAGTTTAACACGTATATACAAAAAACTTACACGCTAGTTTAATGACTAGAAATACGGAAATTAATAGTTTTTCAAGAATAATGTGAAATGTACCTATTGCTAGAGATATTTTAAAAGTAAAACATTATCTTTGAGAAATAATTTTGTATTTTCTGCTACTCTTTTTCCTTCTAGTGATTTTATAACAAGTAGTTTATATTATAAAAAAGCATAAATTGTGATCTCATTCATTTGACGTGTCATATGTGTCCATAACGTGCAGATACTATGAGGAAAAGATAAATCAGATCTTTCCATAAAAAAATAACTTCTATACATTTGTTTCTTTAAGAGTGTAGCTGGTTAAAATGTTCTCATTTAATGAAGAGAGATTAAGAACCTAATTTACATACTTACAAATTATAATCTAAGTGGAAAGACTGGGTAAAACACTTATTTATTTCCTCTCTCTTTATTCTCAAAAAATTAAAAACACCTACTAAGATGATACAAAAAGGAAGATAAAATTAGTTATGTAAGTTAACTATGCACCAAATGGTAGGTCAGAAACCATAAGAAACAGAAGGGCCAAAAAGTTTTCTGTCATAATATGATAAGGCATAAAACAGAGTTCAACTTGCATTATAGATGAACACAGATTTTGCTATACTAAATATAACACACCATTTTATTAATTTAAAAGGGAGGATTTTTTGTTTATAAAAAGAAACAGCTTCAAATAAAAACTAATATCCATAACCAAAAAAAAGTGAAGATCAAATTTTCTTGCAGTTCTTTATCAACATCAGCTCTGTGCCATTCCCAAGAGTCTGAGCACTTTGTTCAGGACTCAGCTTTCTTTTCCTAATTTGAATTTGAAATAATTTCCATATTGCAAAATACAGAGTTCCTGATCTCACTTAACTCCATTATGTCTGTTACATCTCTTATCTTGACCCTCATTCAATCCATACATATATTTCTGCACTTATGTATACTAGATTGGTAATATATCAATACTGTTAAGGATACAATATACTCAAAAGCCTCTGCTTTATGTATTTTCATTTTATATAAAAATACCTATAATTTATATAAATGTATATTGTCCAGCAAATTTTATGAAAATATTAGCATACATTACATATAAAAAAAGGTTTGTGTTCATAGTATATTCCTAATAATAATGATTTGTATTACTCTACAACTATTTGTTTACAAATACCACTATTGGAATTCCTCTTGCAGCTCAATGGGTTAAGAACCTGGCATAGTATCCATGGGGATGTTGGTTGTTTGATCCCTGGCCCTGCTCATTGCCACAAGCTGTGCTCTAGGTCACAGATGCAGGTCGGATATGGTGTTACTGTGGCTTTGGCATAAGCCTGAAGATGCATCTCAAATTCGACCCCTAGCCTGGGAACTTCCACATGCTGCAGGTGTGGCACTAAGAGGAAAAATGTAAAAGAGCATTGGTGGATACTGAGAAATATACTATAACCTTTTTCTTATTTATTACATATTTTCTTATTTATTCCCTTGTTACTTATGACATACTTCCTCAACACAACTCAACTGAACTTATGCAATGGAAACATTAAAAGGGAATATATATTTAAGTCCTATTTTCAGAATTCAAATGGATTTAATCATGATATATTATGTATATAATATTACCTGTAACAGGATACAGAATGTCATCTGTCTATTCATTTATTCACACTCAAAACACTATTAAAATGCTTCTCACTTTCGAGACGTTATTCTTGGTGCTTCAGGAGGTACATAATTATATTTTCTAATCTCCAGTAGTTTATACTGATGAAGGGAATTTAAAATGAATACTTAAATAACTCTGACACAAACTATCTGAAATTTGGAATGTCAGAATGTGACACAATGCCTGTGAGTAGATATTTTTAAAAACTACTAAAGCAAGATTTCTGAAATAAGTCAGAAGGAGAAAGACAGATACCATATGATATCACTAATAACTGGAATCTAACATACTGCACAAATGAACCTTTATGCAGAAAAGAAAATCAAGGACTTGGAGAACAGACTTGTGGTTGCCAAAAGGGTAGGGGAGGGAATGGGATGGTAGGGGGTCTGGGGTTAATAGCTGTAGATTTTTGCCTCTGGGCTGGAAAAGCAAGAAGATATCACTGTATAGCACTGGGAACTATGTCTAACCACTTGTGATGTGTAACCCTGTCACCATGCTGTACAGCTGGGTATGATGTAAAGAAATAAAAAAAAATTCTGAAATTGTAGCTTTTACCACATGGTTATTGAGGCTCTGCCTCTGGAACTGGTTATTCTTATAGGGAAAACATGTGTTATTCCATGAGATGAAAAATCCTGAATATACTCTTAATGAAAAGATGTATAAAACAGGGTAGAATCCTTTTATAATAAATGTGATTTTGAAAACAGAATTTTAACTTCTAAATTTCAACTATTCTTTTATTCTTTTTTGTTGTTGTTGCCACATTCGGGACATATGGGAGTTCAGCACACAGAAATTCCTCAGCCTGGTATCAAACTGGCCCAACAGTAGTAACCATACAGAATCCTTTTCTGCTAGACTGCCAGTGAACTCCATTCTTTTACTCTTAATGAGAAACCAAAGATAGAAACAGAGAAAACACAAATACTTTCCAAACAGCACTTTGATACTAAAATAAAAGTTGTCCAAGGGTGGGGGGACTGGATGATGCATGGTATAGAGTTTTGAACTTGAAAGGCCCCAGGAAGATCCCATAATTATTACAATAAGTAATTGTACCCTCTAAAGATTTCATTTAAGCATGAGTATTCCAAAAGTCATGTCAGAGTGGTTGAAAAGTCATTGTAACAATCCTTACCCTTGAACAAATTTCCTATTTCCTGCATTGTGGGAAAGCTTTTCCCAATACAATAATCCAGTCACTATATAACTTACAGCTTTTTTTCTTCATCCCCCACCAAAGAAAATAACAGAACCAAACAAAACCAAATAAAAAAACCTGAACTATTCATATTTATAAAATATTTTCCCTCTAACCAGCTTTCGACTACAAACATGCAATAATGGTAAGATAGAACACTCATACATTTTACAAAGTAAACACTACACAAAATGAAATTCAGCAGGAAAACTAATTTCACAAGAGCACTTTACCTTGGGATCAAAATCAGTGACTTCATTTGATGTAGGTCATGAATCATCAACACCAGTTTTGGTGGTGAAACTTTAGGGCAAAAACATACAAGAAGAGTAAGTTACTTTTTTACATTTTATAGAAGTATAGTTGATTTACAATGTTGTGGTAATTTCTGTTGTGCAACTTTGTGGTGATTTCTGCCATGCAACAAAATGATTGTTATACATATAAACGCATCCATTCTTTTTTAGACTCTTTTCCTATACAGATTAACACGGAATATTGGGTAGAGTTGAGTTCATTTCTTTAAACCAACAACACAAATGAGCTGAAGATTGGGTCTCTATGTATTAAGTGAAGTTCATTAACATAATTAACAAGTGGCCTCTGTTTTTAAAAAGGTTTTAGTTACCTATCACTCCTGACCTATCAAATAACTAGTAAAGACCCATTCTTCATTCCCATAACAAAGAAAGCAAGCCAATATACTGCTGGCAGAACCTGAGAATAATGTGTTTTCACCAAATGTCCTAAAGGCTGAACTGAAAATCCAATTTAAAAGTGACATATATTTTGATTAGTTGAAATGGAACAAACTTGACCTAAAACAAAGTAGAAAGATGTACTATTCCTTCTCCATTGTCTGTCTCTGGTTCAAAGACTAATCTGTGTCTGTCAAAAGTCAGTCTTGGTCCTTAGCAGGGAAAACACTGATCAAGAAGGCCCCATTCCTTGCTTTTCCTCTAAAACTGTACAGGGAGTTCCCTGAAATGTTTGAAAGTGAAATGTACAATAGTCAAAGAGAGAAGTTCCCACTGTGGCACAGTGGGTGGCTAAGGATCCAGGATTGCAGCAGCTGTTGGATAGGTGGCAACTATGTCTTGGGTTCAAACCTTAGCTTGGAAACTTCCATATGTCATGGGTGTGGCTGAAAATGAAAGTCAAATAACAAATGTATATGTTTAATTCATATGCTAAACTATTCCCAAAGGGATTAATAAATAAAAATAATAAAATATAATTATTCCTATACAAGATCTGGTTATTCAGGTCCACATAAAATAGCCAGCTCTTAAAATCCCATCCAGACATTCAGATATCCAAGGAGAGAGGTATCTTCTGTAAAAACAGAGTCCTGGTATGTATATCTCTCTTTTTTTTTTATGTGCTACTAAATATTTCCTTTCCTATGGGTGCCTCTCCCAGATCACTCTTCTGCGGGGCTCATAGTCAGTCTCCCACCTTTACAGTTTCAGCCGATGAAGGCTATGAGTTCTACAGTAAGGTTGGGCATTCTCTAATTCCCCGTTCCTAGCAAACAGGCTGACTGGAGCCTTCATCATCCACTACCAGCTGAGGTCAATGACCGATATGTAAGAGGAAAAGAGATTCTAGGAACAAAAGAGAAAATTTCAGAGGACCAGGCAGGAGTCCTGGCCTGAAGGGAAAACCAGACTTGGATGTCACTAAGTAGAGAAATTGATTAGAAATATGCTCTCCATACATGATGAATTTAATTCACATAACATAGTCTGTACAGAGATACTCTCCTCCTATTAGAAAAAACAAAGAATTCATCTTAAGGTGCATCAGTATCATTATACCTGAGAAGACTTGCCTAATAATGTCTTGCCTGTGTCAGATCCCATGGTTCTGGGGCTATGGCTACCTGGGTTCTGCCCTAACACTTTCATGGTAAAAACAAAGTATTTGTTACCACTGCAGCTGTCAAATACATCAGGACAAAACCTTGGACCAACTAGGCTTCTTAGAAATACTCTAAATCAAAGAGAGCTCTTCTACAACTAGATTTGATTTTCTGAGTTGAACCGATTGGGGTCTACATCTTGACCCTAGTGCTGCATGGACTTCTCGATCTCTGCTAAGGGATGAGAGAGTTTGTCTGGGAGACAGGCAGGCTAACAGTCAAATCAAAGTTCAGCTACTTATTAACTATGGAATCAGAGATCTATTAATCAAGTTCCTTAAACCACAGTCAGCTCATTAGTGACACATAAACTAATAGAACTGCCACTTTGCAAAGCAGTTGCGATGACTCCATGAGCTAACAAATATTAAGCACACACCACAGTGTCTAACCCAGAAGAGAACACACAACAGATGTTAGTGTCTTTGTGTTCCCTTAACCTATTATTTTTAAAGTCCCATAAAATCCTACCTGAATACAGGGGCTTCATTGGAATGCTCAACCACTAGTAAAAAAAGAAAAGAGAAAAACACATTTTATTTTATTTTATTTTATTTGGTTTTTTCCTTTTTTCTTTTTATTTATTTATTTATTTTTTAATTTTTGCATTATAGCTGGTTTACAGATTTCTGTCAGATTTTCCAACTGCACCATGTAGTGACCCGATTACATGTACACATATGGATTTGTCACATGTAATTATAGTTCCCCGTGCATTACAGTTGGAGCTCCTTGCTATTCCATCATTAAAGCAGTAGTTATCCCCACTCCCTCCCACCCCTCCCCCACCCCTCCCCTGCCCCCTTGGCAACCACAAGTCTGTTCCCCAAGTTCGTGATTTTCTTTTCTGTTGAGATGTTCATTTGTGTAGTGTTTTAGACTCCAGTTATAAGAGATTT
>PVHT020000173.1:39914-81314 GCA_004024745.2 Catagonus wagneri | reverse complement strand
TTCTCCAGGAAATTTTTGTCTGGATATATGCCCAAGAGTGGGATTGCTGGGTCATATGGTAATTCTATGTAGAGTTTTCTAAGGTACCTCCACACTGTCTTCCATAGTGGCTGCACCAGCCTACATTCCCACCAACAGTGCAGGAGGGTTCCCTTTTCTCCACACCCCCTCCAGCATTTGTTGTTTGTGGACTTGTTAAGGATGGCCATTCTGACTGGTGTGAGGTGGTATCTCATGGTAGTTTTGATTTGCATTTCTCTAATTATCAGAGATGTTGAGCATTTTTTCATGTGCTTGTTGGCCATCTGTTCATCTTCTTTGGAGAAATGTCTATTCAGGTCCATTGCCCATTTTTAAAAACACATTTTAAATCACCAAAAAATTATGGAGTATTCAAAATACAAAACTGCTGCTTTGTTTAAAAGTGTTCCTTTGGGAGCACACCTGGATACCACACCAGGGGGAATATTATACTGATATGCAATTAATGCAGAAGAATGACTTCCCCTCCTTTATATTTACCAAATGCAAAAAAAAATACTGCTATTTATCTCAATTTGATACCTAAAATGAACTACTATTTACAATGACCATAGTCCTAACCAAACACTATGAGACTGACAGAAAAGGATACCATTAGTAGAATTAGTGTTATAAACTGAAAATAGCAACTTCAATAGCAGGATGTTTTTTGGACTTCCATCACCTGGAGCAGCTGAAGGAGAATATACTCACAGTGTTACGCTGTGACATAACACAACACCTCCAGCTCTTCAGGTTAGGATGAAAACACCCTATCACAAGGATGTTTGGTCTCAGGCACTTTATTTGAGGCATGGCAAAATGTAGGGCACTAGGTCTACTCTCCCTATTCTATTTGTCAGATAAGTATGAAAGAACATGTGATTACAGTTTTATAAAATATAATCTCTTGAAGGGGGATCGGGGAGAGAAAATAGGCAAAGGTGTTCAACTGGATGGTGAGGAATGGGAACTAGACACTGGGTGATGACTTTTTGATTTCTAATTCACATAAAAACAGGGATTTAGCAAATATGAATCCAAGCTGGGTCATCCATATGATACAAAGACAATCTTTATTCTAAGTATAACATAGAAATCATTATGCTTATTTTATCTAAGACCTATACTAAGAAAGTCTAATTATTAGCAGTACATTTAATAGTCATATAATTACCTAATAGTGTCCTAGTAATCAATGTTAAATATCTGTTAAACATTCACCAAATGCAAAAAACAATACAAAAAAACAGCACAGCAAATTAATGTGGATGATGCAAATGAAACAAGTAGGATATTGCATTATTACTTGCTAGGTGTATGACTTGCAATGAAGATAAAACTTGAGGACAACACCAAAAACTAAGTCTGGGCCATGTAGGAAGGATTCTGGACAGCAGGTCTAAAACTGCTGTCCTTATAAAGTCCTGCTGGAATAGCTGGCCACTTGTTGGTTCCTGCAGACCTGGATTAGGGGAGAGTCCCCACCGTGCCCTCAGGGATGAGAGTGGTTCCTGTGCCTACACTGTTAGTATCAATGATGCAGAACACCGGCTTTCTTTCTGGGAGCCTGAACTTTGGCATATGCTGGGGAGAGCATGTCTGCATGATGAACCTGTGATAGGAAAACTTGGGCAGAGATTTTTCAATGAGACTCTGGTTCTGCTGCACCTTTCCCCTGGTGATGTCATCATGTGATGCTGGGCGAATGAAACCCACGCACTAGAGTCCACAGAGGGAGGTCTCCTGCAAGCATGCACCTGGTTTCCCACAGACTTCACCCCCAACATCTTTTCCCTGGGCTGATTTTGTTTTGTATTCTTTCACTGGAATCAGTCACAAGGCTGACCACAACCACAGGCTGAATCAGGGAAGTTCTAGTGAGTGGCTGAACATGGTGGGGTTTGGAGAACGTCTGAAACAACTGCATTATTTATATGAAATTGGTAAGATCTGGATGAATGTGTTATACGGAATCACAGTCAGGTTCTTTCACAGAATACCTTTCGTCGAATCTGTTTTTCTTGATATCTGTCTTGGAGATTCTTCTGTTATTAGATCTATCTGAATAAAGTTATGAAAGGGATTGATGAAATAGTGATGTCAGAAAATAATGTGAAGCAAGCAGCAATAATATTTTAACCAGAATAAAAAAGGAGATAGATTCCTGATGATTAATAACATGTTGTACAGTATGAATTTTCCAATGCAGAAAGTGAAAACATAAGTTAATCTTCTCCGAATAAGCAGGGTTTAATTCCTCTTCAAAACAATCAGAAATCATCAATTAACTGGGATCATTAAAGCCATATAACTATCATATATAATAAATTAATGTACTACTGATTACAGAGTTCTTTTTATTTCTTTATTTTACTAATTTCTTATAAAACTAAATATTTGGCTCACCTATTAAAGGCAGTTGTTAAGCAGCAAAGTAAAAAAGTTAAGAAAAATTGCATCCAAGATATAGGGTGAGTTATCTACTCCACCTCAATAATAGCAGATTGATCATTAAAAATCAATAGTAACCTTAAATTGTTTAGAAGGCAAAAGGGAAATTATATTCTGGTTAAGCCAAAGGTTACAGATATTTGAAAAAATATAATACCTTAACGGTCTTTCACTTTAAAGCTATGCCAGGTAAAACTTTCTTCGTATTTGACAATCCAAGAACACTTTAAAATTATGGGTGACCAGCAGCAGCAACACTGTCATTGTGGTACAGATGTAAAGCAGTTTAGCAAAAGAAATTAACGGAATACACGACAAATTTTAGGACAGGTAGAGAATTACACTTAAAGGGGAATGTACCCATTTGTTGATGGTAAGTTATGTTAGAAATGTGTTCTAATAGGAGAGCCCAAGACAATTTTCATTAGGGTTGGAACTCAGAAGGGAGGAATAAAAGCAGAGATACTGGAAGGCAAATCAAAAGAGAATCAAGAGGATACAGTGCTGACAAAAACATTCAGGTACTGCCTTTAACTACTATCGTGAGAATTTCCAAACTACTGATAACTAGGATAGTCAGCATATCACCTTCCATTTTCTCTGTGGTTTTATCTTAGTTTTCTGCAGTGAAATGTATGAGATGTCAGTTTTCCCACACTGCTGGTCTCTAAACAGCTTCTGATCAAAACCTAAAACTCTTGTCAAAAGTTGCTGCAGTGATTCCCTATCAAGTCAAGGGTCTGACACTGGCTTGACCCTGGAGCTGCCAGATTTTGTTTCCTGTTTCTTCTAGAGGAACTTACCAAGCACTTGAGAAAAACTCTCAAGTGTGTCCACAAGAAGCATGTGAGAAAGACAACAATTTTCCTCACACTTGACCTCCAGGATTTGACAAACTCTGGACAAACACTGGGAGGTGTGCTCACCAGGCCAGACCATTTTCCCTGCCCTTGCATGGGCAGCTGTTACAGTCCCAAAAGAGTTGTAAAGAACCTTGGTAGATGTGACCGGTTTTCTGGGCCAGGTATCTAACCTGTGCCACAGCTGTAACTAGAGCCTTTACAGTGACAATGCCAGATCCTTAACTCACTGAGCCCCAGGGAAACTCCTATAGACATCTTTTTGTAATTGGCTGGTACTCAAATTCCTTGAATGGGATCCCTGTGGAATTTGTCTCAGTGGTCTCCAAGAGACCTTCACTTTGTCCCCTTGTGGAGTTAAGTGCCTCTCCTATTTGTCTCTGGCTTCTCGTCAAGTCTTCTTTGCTAACCACTCTTGTAGCACCCTTTGGCACCAGTGGGACAGAACTGCTTATAAATCCTGCTGCGCTCACTCGTGCATCCAAATCTTTGCACCACTGTGCTTCCTGCAAACATGTAGTCTTAAGAAACATTTCTCCTTCCAAACACTGTCCTTCTGTCTCTCTACCTGGCAAATATCTCCTCACTCTGCATGCTTACCTTAAAGCCTGCCCCCTTCTAAAAAACTCGTTTCCTCACCATGGTCTTAAATTATCTGGCACCTATCCAACACCAATAATAACAATGGAAAAATCAGCACAACCATAACCTCCTAGGAGATTTGCGACATTGTAATCACAGATAGAGTGAAGTGAAGAATAAAAATGATAATGATAATAGCAAGTTCTCAGAGAGCAGGGACTTTAAATGGGTTTAAAATGTTTGCATTCTAGAACATCAGAATAGTACTTAATACCTATTAGACACTTGACAAGTTTTTGTTAAGTGAACAATTAAAAAAAATAAAAATGTTTTCTTTGAAAATTCTGTCTAGAAAATTCCAGAAATTAGGCAGGGACAACTCTATTATGAACAACTTGAAGACCCAAACTTTGAAATCTCCATCTCTGCATCTTCCGTAACTTGGAACATCAGCATACAAAAGCTCTTTCATTGACAGAGGAATACTAAGGTGTCTTCATACAGTTCAGATTGAACCCTATGCCAGGTGCCACATCCAGGGAACAGTAGTGTTTTTGTCAACAGGAAGCATTTTTCTTTTATTAGAATTGGATGAGTCCCCAGTTGGAATACTTGAATATTTATTATGATAATCCTTTAATTAATGGCAATGAAGAATCTTGTTCAAACACAATTCCAGTGTCATGACTTTTATCCAACAAACAGAATAAAATATCTGCTTCCAATGAGGTCAATCCATCTCATTCTATTTGGACTTGTGAGGAATGAAGTTGGTAATAGTGAGACCTCATTGGTGTAACAACATGCAAAATGACCAGTGCTTCTCAACCAGGTATTGCTTTTCCAACTTCTGTACTATATTGGTAACTATCTTTAAAAGGTAAAGTCTTATGGGTATGCTGAGCACTGGCTCAGTTTTGCAGTTCTTTTGTCATTTGTTTATAGTACCAGGAAGAAATTGTCAAGTTCCCAGTTTTAAAGATGTTAATCTTTTTAGTGAGACTAATCACTATGCAATCACTAATACTCGTCTCTGAAATGCAATCCATCTCTAGTAAAAATTAAAGGGCCATTTTTTATAGCAAGACCACTTTGTTCTAATGTGATTATACAGGAAATACAATATACTGACTTAGATTTTTTTTATTTATTTAGGAGGTCCCACTGTGGTGCAGAGTGTTAGGAATCCAACTGAGCAGCTCAGGTCACTGTGGAGGTGCAGGTTCAATTCCCAGCTTGGCACACTAGGTTAAAGAATCTCGCATTGCTGCAGCTCCAGCTTGGATTCAATTTCTGGGCCAGGAACTTCCATATGCAGCCATTAAAAAAAGAGATTTTCCCTTTGGCTCAACAGATTAAGGACCCCAAGTTGTGTTATGATGATGTGAGTTCAATCCCAGGCCTTGCTCAGTGCCTTATGGACTGGGTGTTGCCACAAGCTGCAGCATAGATCACAGAGGCTGCTCAGATCTGATATTGTTGTGTCCGTGGCTTAGGCAAGCAGCTCCAGCTCTGATTCAACCCTTAGCCCAGGAATTTTCATATACTGCGGGTGTGGCCTTAATAGAAAAAACACTTTTTTTCTCATTTACCCAAAGATATATTATAGGATTTTAGGGTCCACAGTTAAATGCAATCACTTCTTTTCAACAACACTGTCTCATATGTTAAATTCTGTAAATTGCCTTCTTAAATAATTTCTGAATGCTAAACTATTAAGAAATTAATTCATTAGAAAAACATGCAATTTACACAATGTTTTGTTCATTCCTCTTTCATTATCAAAACTTCCTCACTCTTACTTCATCTATGGCAGGATCACCAAAAGTAAGTCACTATCAGCAGTCTTATTTAGGTTGTTATCTAGAGCAGGAGTTTTAGGTCCTTTTTCTCCTTTATATTCCAAAATAAGTTGCTGGTTGCTATGTATAAAATAATATGATAAATAACATTACTATTTAATATTAATATGAAACCAATTACCAAATATATTACATTGTTAGATTTCACAAAATATCAGAGCTAATATCAAAACTTCAGCTGTCCCATACACTTCAAAGTTTGTAAGTGCTACAGTTTACTTACCGTATACTTAAAGATTAAAATAAAGCAAAGTGAAGTAGTCATTGAGGGCAGTAAAGCTCAATAGATTCACTAGGGAATGCTTGATATATGGAAAGTATCTGCAACTCAGAAATCCCAGCTCTGTAACCAACAGTTATTTGTTCCTGGAAAAGTTGCTTCTCTTCAGCTCAAAGTCTTCTTCTGTGACACTGGGGTCTCACTGCCTAATTTCACAATGGTATTCAGAGGTTTTGCTGAGAGAATATACCCCCAAAATGCTCACAGAGGGAATGAAAGAATAGAATAATTTGAGCTTTATCGCTAGAACTATTTTGGAATCCCAAAGAAAACCCAATGTGTGTGTGTGTGTTTTTCTCATAGGTTTAATATTGCAACATTGTAGTTCTCAGGAAAAAAAAAGTTTCTAATTATGGTGATTAGCTGTTCCCCTTTTTTGGTTTGCCATTTAGGGAATCTCAGCTATGAGATAATTTGGAAGAGAATTTATCTATAAATATACGGCCTCATTAAATTAGAGAACATCACAGTCCTCCATTATTATAACTAATCACACCAAGAGCAGAAAACTAATGGAAGTCAGGACCTGGCTTGGACCATTACTGTTTCCTTCTCTGTCTACTCAACTTCTGAACCAGCAGGTCTATTTTAGAATGGTGCTTTATCTCCATATTTATCTCCAATTTACCTGGAAGACATAACCCTCCTTTTAGGCTGGGCACTGATGAGTCACGGCCAGGACTTACCTCTACCAATGCCATCTAAACTAACCTACTTGAGATTCAGGGATTTCACATAAAAGGCTTCCTTAGGACGCAGAATCAGAGTATTTTGAAGGTTGAAGCAGATGTAAATCATTGGGAAGATTTTCACTGTGGAAATCTTGGAAATGGTGGAAAACAAATCACTTGAAGGGCCAATCTTAACTATGGACCCTCAGGCTACTTGGCATCTGCTAGTCTGGGAAGGATGAGATGGGACCTTCCACAATCGCAGAAAAGTGCTTCACGGGCTATATTAAAGTTCAGGTCTGGTACCAAAGGAGAAAGGAGAAAAGAAAGTTTGATCTCTCCCTGCAGCATTGTTGGAATCTGACAGCCTAAAAGAGTCCCCAGTAATATCGGCCTGGAGAAGGGACAAATAAAAGCCTCCAAGATTAACTCCTTGTGAAGATCTGGGCTAAGGTGTGGGCTCCACACAAGGCTTGGGCTGTGGGAGGAAGGCTGTGCATGGTTATAGCCAGGAGGCCAGTTGCCAGACAAGGTTCTGATGCTGTGGAACAATGGCTGAGCTACAAGCATATGTGGGAGAACTAAAAATGTGTCACTTTTCAGTTTAAGTGTGAGGCACCCTGAAGACAGAGGAATCTGGATCAGCAAAGGCATCCTGGGAGCAAAGTTCAACCATGACCTCAGTGCAGGACCCGTTTCTTTGTTTTCCTTTAAAATTACTTTATTTAAGGTCTTTACAGAACAATACCCAGACTCCAGACATGCAGCTGCCCAGGAGACCCTGTTAAGTCCAGTTTTCGTAGCAATGCTGCAGTAATAGAATCAATGGAAGCAAGAAAATGATTGGAGCATCACCTTTTTCACTCCTAATGATTGTGGAAGAGGAATGTCTCTTTGATCTCAGGCACTCACCTAGATTCTTGGAAAAGTCAAGAGGGAGAGTATAGATAGTCCCCAAAAGTCCCCAAAGGGGAAAAAAATAGGATTTTCTGCTAAACACTTAAGATCCAAAGAAAGAGTTAGAAATATCAGAGATGGGACACTATTTGTGCTCCACACATAGGGGTTACACTTGGAATGAAATGGACTGTGTTTGGGTCCCAATGGATCGAGGCCTTAAATGTTCTGGGATGATGAGTTCTGTGTGCAGGCTACATCAAACTAGTCTTGCCTTCGGCCTGGTTTCCAGGTGATGATGTAGAATATCTCAAACACATTCCCAAACCACCTGCATCAAACTACCAATTCTCACCTGTCATATAACAAGGAACTGGTAAATTATTTTTCATCTCATTTTAGTGGTAAATGGTACTTTGATGCAAACACTTACATAAGATGACCCTTCATAAGAGCATAGTCCTCTGCATTCTGTCCATAGATATCTTGAGTAAAGATATCAATCCCTTACTCAAGAAGAAGTCTGACTATCCTTGATGATTCATAATTTACAGCAAGCATGAGGGCTGTTCTAAAATACAGAGAGAGAACTTCAAGCTTCAGAACTTTACTTAATTAAACAGCTACTGTGATATGCTTTATCAAGTTAATACATTGCCTATCCATGTAGAATTGACCATGTACATGCTCAAGTGTTCATCTCTGTAAATTACCCCCAAGGCTAGAATGAAGGGCCAGAAAAGAAGCCTTCTACCCCACTGCAATAGCACCTAAGGGAAGTCGCTACTTTCAAGTCATAGATGGACAATATATTATGCTGAGTTCACTTATCTGAAGTGAGTATTTACAGGAAGAATTTCCTATATCTTCCTCACTCTGATATATTCTACTTCAAAAATCACCTAGAGGTCATGTTAAGGAAAAGGTATTTGCAGACTTAAAACAACAACAATAATAATACCAATAAAAACTATCATGGTTACAGTTAATGATAAGAATGTGTTGGGCACTAAATTACAAACTGTACATAGAATCTTTCTTACTACCCACCTTGAAGGATATGCTACTATCCTCCCTTTTCTTATCAGGAAACATGTTCATTGACAGTAAGTGCTGTTCCCAAGGTCATAAACCTAACAAGTAGGAAGTTTAGGAATTAAATCCAGTCTGAATCTAAAGCCCATTTCTTTCCTCTTTATCACCCACATATGACTTGTCTTCATTAAGGGAAATGTTTATTCAATCAAAGCTATCTTTCCTCCTTTTAACCTTATCAATTAAAAATAAAAAAATTAAAGAAACACCAAAATACACTAGAAATAAAAAAGGATAAAAACTGACTAGTCTATAGTTATAAGCTGATGGTAGTGATTAATATTCAGTATAACTTCGTATCATAACTATTCTTCAAAAAAAGCAAAGTAAAGTAAAGATTCATTCAAATGACAAATTCAGGAGTTCACTTGTGTCTTAGAAACTTAAGAACCTGGCATTGTCACTGCTATGGCTCTGGTTATTGTTGAGGTTAGGATTTGATGCCTGGATGGGAACTTCCACATGACACAGGCAAGAATTAGAAAAGACAAAACCAATTCCTTTATTTTTAACATGCATCTTTGAAGGAAAATATATACAGAGTAGACATTAAAATGTTATTATAAATGGATTCAGAAATTTAATACTGTATAAATTTAAAATCAGGGTCCAAACTTTATAAGACTGATATGAAATCCCTCCCTTGTTATAGCAACATACCACAAAAAAAAAAATCAGGTTGAAAATGACATTAGGGGATATTACATAGGAGAAAAAATCCTGCTATATACTGATTTTCATGATACCCAGTCAGTATGACTGCTTTTTTCCCTAACTGATGATGTGTCAAGAATGTTATCCTTATTAATTTAATATGTATGTTACCACTCTAGAACAGCACTATGCTTTTTTTTTTTTAAGAATAAAGTACTATACCTTTTCATCTTATCAACTGCATGTATATTGGCTTGTTTCCTTACTAAAAATTCCACCATTTGCTGTTTGTTTTCACCGACAGCAAGTAAAAGTGGTGTAAGGTCATTCTGTAAAACAGCAAAAACAATTTATAGCGAACAAAATGACACATTTACAAAATGAATTTAAAGACATATAAAAGACTTTCTGAACTTAAATATATACTATAGAAAGTCAATAAAAAGGACCCCCCTTCCTTCTCTGTGCTCCTTCTCTTTAAAACACTCCTCCTTTACGTCTTTGTGTTTTTTTGGTTTTTTGTTTTTGTCTTTTTGCATTATCTAGGGCTGCACCCGTGGCATATGGAGGTTCCCAGGCTAGGGGTCTAATAGGAGCTGTAGCCGCTGGCCTACACCACAGCCACAGCAACGCAGGATCTGAGCCGCATCTGCGACCTACACCACAGCTCAAAGCAATGCCGGATCCTCAACCCACTGAGCAAGGCCAGGATCGAACCTGAAACCTCATGGTTCCTAGTTGGATTCATTAACCACTGAGCCACGACAGGAACTCCTCCTTTACATTTTTGAAAGATTAATTGCAAAGACAGTTTCTAAAACTCACTTCAGATATTTACTGGTTCTGAGCGTTTTGCTTCTGTCACAGTATTTTTCAGGTAGACCATAACTGTAGTTATTTTATTGCTCTACCAGTACTCTAAACAATACTCCAAGGTAATAACTTAGCCATTAAATCCATTGCATTTTTAAGGAACAATGCTGAGGAGAAAGATACAATGCTGTGTGCAATATGCCTAACCTATGCAACTACTGACATGATTAACCTCATAAGGTTTACAGATAGTCCAATTGGAATTGATTCTTTACATGTATATGTAAAAAAAAAAGAGTTTTATTTATTTATTTTTTTTACTTTTTTTAAGGCTGCACCCACAGCTTATGAAGATTCCCAGGCTAGGAGTTGAATCGGAGCTACAGCTGCCAGACTACACCATAGCCTCAGCAGTGCAAGATCTGAGTCGTGTTCGCAACCTACACCACAGCTCATGGCAACACCAGATCTTTAATCCCCTGAGCAAGGTCAGGGATTGAACCTGCATCCTCATGGATGCTCGTCAGATTCCTTAACTGCCTGGTCACAACGGGAACTCCAGAAAGAGAGTTCTTATTTTTATTTTCATTTTTGTCCCTTTAGGGCTGCACTCAGGGCTTATGGAGTTTCCCAGGCTAGGGGTTTAATCAGAGATGCAGCCTCCGGCCTATGCCACAGGCACAGCAATGCCAGATCCAAACTGATGCTGCTTCCTACACCATAGCTCATGGCAACACCAGAAACTTGACCTGCTATGTGAGGCCAGGGATCGAACCTGCAACCTCATGGTTCTTAGTCATATTCATTTCTGCTGCACCACGATGGGAACTCCCAGAAAGAGAGTTCTTAAAAGCAGCTTATGGGAGTTCCTGTCATGGTGCAGCAGAAACAAATCTGACTAGGTATCATGAAGTTGAAAGCTCTGTCCCTGGCCTTGCTCAGTGGGTTAAGGATCTGGTGTTGCCGTGAGCTGTGTAGGTTGCAGACACGGCTCAGATCCCACGTTGCTGTGGTTGTGGCATAGGGTGGCAGTTGTAGCTCCGATTAGACCCCTAGCCTGGGAACTTCCACATGCCAAGGGTGTGGCCCTAAAATTACAAAGAACAAACCAAAAAAAATCAGCTTATGGAGCTCCTGCTGTGGCCCAGTGGGTTAAGGATCTGGTGATTTCTCTGAGACTGAGTGTTCGATCTCCAGCCTAACGCACTGAGTTAGGGATCCAGTATTGTCACAGCCATGATGTAGCTTACAGCTGCAGCTCAGATTCCATCCCTGGCCCAGGAACTTCCATATGCCACCGGTGAAGACAAAAACAAACAAGAAAGCAAGCAAGCAAGCAAGCAAACAAAACAACAATGTATAGTTCTAACTTCCCATTCTTGAGAGATTATTGTAAATTATGAGCCAGAATATAAATTAATAGACAATCATTACCATCTTCAAATATTTATCAGAAGAAACTGTACATGAGGAATTGTAAACTCAAATGTTTAAGGAGGCAAAGTCAAAGACCCAAGTATTTGAAGAACTCCAGTGTGGACAGCTCACAGGGAACCCAGACCCCACCTGGAAGGGCTGGCCTCTGCACAGTAGACCAAATAGTCCTAAGGGCACAAGGGGAACCAGATTGATTCTTTAAGAGCAGCCTGAAGTGCAGATTTCTGCATCAGTCTCCTAAATGGTAAATGCTGACCCAATGAGTGGAGGCTGAGCCTTCCCTCCTAAAGGGAAAGTTTTCCTTCTGTGGTCAAGGGTGGCTGGGTAACAAAACTTTGCCCTTTCTTTGGGCACTGCATTTCTCTAGCCCTGGATGTGGTTTCCAAGGTAATAGGGTTTGATGCATAGTACTCAGTATACACAGTGTTGTAAATAAAACACTTGTAAGTAAAAACCAACAATCACGTATATTAACAAAATGAAGTTAGCTGAGCCATACCTTGTCTCTTGCTTCAATGCTGGCATTGTGTGAAAGCAGCATTGTTGCAATGGAGATATTCTGACCAAAGACAGCATAGTGGACGGCAGTGTTGCCACTGATATCCACGAGATTTGGGTTGGCACCGCGTTCCAGCAGAATGCTTGTATGTTCATCTTGATGGCACTGGACAGCCTGTCAGTATAATGCCAAGAGAAAGATGGTAAATTCTGAGGATTCAAAGAAAACATTCCACAAGTTTCACTGATGCCTTAGATTTAAATGAGATAAACTCATTTTCACTCTAAGTCATGAATCAAATTCATTGCCTGGTATTGTCCTTGGCCACTACATACCTTTATCGGTGCTGTCCTCTTCTCGTTGTCACAGAGGTTGAGCTGGCATTTCCACTCTACTAGTAGAGTCACCACTGTGGGATGGCCACTGACACAGGCCAAATGCACAGCAGTCCTACCAAAGTGAATGGACTTTTTAGGAAATTGTACTGTACTATTTCAAAACATACAATGATGTAAACGTTTGGTAACATGCTGCTCCTATCCCTTTAGGAGACATACATAATTTTCTTTGGAAGAAAGAACATTCCTTCCAGCTCTTATTACTCAGCAAGCACATTAATGAGAAAACGTCTCCAAAGAGAAAGAACATGATCTTGAGATTCAGTTCCACTTGGGTTTGAATTCTACTTGAGCTCTATCACTTCTCAGCTGGCACTTAGCATTTCTGTGACTCCATTTCCTCATCAACAAAATGTAAATAATGCATCTATGATGCTGGAATGCAATTGATAATCCACAATGTCTTAGAACTATAATCGGAGGCATTATTTTTTATCATTTCTCAATTTTCCTATTATTTCATTATCCTGATGTCTTTTGTCTGAAGTTCCTATATTTTTTAAACTGAAGTATAGTTAATGTAAATATAACATATTATATGTGTATATTGATACAATATACTGATTCACAGATTTATAAAGTCTAACTCCATTTATACTTATTATAAAATATTGGCAATATTCCTCCTGGTGTACAACATATCCCTGTAGCTTATTTTAAACCTAATAGTTTGTACATGTTAGTCCTCCAACCCCATAGTGGTCCCCCCCCTTTCCCTCTCCCCACTGGTAGCCCCTAGCTTGTTCTCTATATCTATGAGTTGGCAGCATTCCTCAATTTCTTTTTCTTGTTGTTGTTTTTTTTTTTGGCTGCACATGTAGCAGGTGGAATTTTCGGGGCCAAGGATCATACTCCTGACAAAGCTGTGACTCAAACCACTGCAGTGACTACAATAGATCTTTAACATGCTCTGTCACAAAAGAACTCCTAAGATTTCTTATTGGTACATAAAAGAGTAGGGCATCATATAGTCCATGGTGCCTTAGGGATTAAGTGAAATAGTGGTTTATACAACAGGTCTACTGCAGTTCTAGTCACATGGTTGGCACTGAAATAAATTTTAGTTCCTAAAAGCATTATGTGAAATACTATAAATTGAATATACTTCAATTTAAAAACTAATAAAAACAGGGAGCTCCTATCATGGCTTAGCAGAAATGAATCTGTTTATCATCCATGAGGATGCAGGTTTGATTCCTGCCTTGGTTAAGGATCCAGCATTGCTGTGAGCTGTAGTGTAGGTCACACACACAGTTTGGAATCGGCATTGCTGCAGCTATGGTGTAGGCCAGCAGCTGCAACTCCAATTTGATACCTAGCTTGGGAATCTCCATATGCCATGATGCGGCCCTAAAAAGGCAATAATGATAATAATAACAACAATAATGATAAACACAAGGATTATGGGGAGAGAAAATTGAACAACAAACCAAGAATTTTTAAAAAAGTACTTCTTATTCTGATTTTCAGGAAACTTGAAGCCCAAGAAAATTCAGGATTCAGATGAATAGGCATTGCTTATTTTATTCAATGTTTAGATTTATAGACTTATGAAATCCATCATGTCTTTCCAATGATTAATATTAGTATTTAAAATATCATCAGTTTTCAAAAGGGCAGGTAGAGGTTATCTTTTATAATTTCCTACCTTCAGAAAAGATTTTGTTTGAAAGAAGGGCAGAAAAACTTCAACTGAGGTTAAATCAATACTTTAATTTTAAATTTCCCATCTTGCTATAGGAGGCAATATGAAACTTTTAAGGATGAAAGGGTTCTAAGAGATAGATGAAAGGCCCTGAGTACAATATGTCTGCCACATAATAGGTGTTCAAGTCATATTGGGTTAACAGATGGATGAAAAGAATGAATAAATGTAGTTGGAGTGTTCAGTATTTCTAAAGAAAACATTTAGAAAAGTAATTCAATACTTTTGCCATATTAATAACCATTTATAGATGTCTATTTTTACTTTCTATTTACATAAGCACATGACTAATACCTTATAAACTTTTGCAATAGTGATAAGCATCATTTATATTACATTTATTTTCAAAAGAATACAAAGTACGATGACTAATCTATAATCACTTACATATCATAGTTAATAAGGCCAAATGTGATCAAAATAAATGTATATAATTAAACATATAACTAGTAAAATCTACAAATAAAAAGATTCTCTTTCCATTTTTTTTTGGTCACACCCACAGCATGTGGAAGTTCCCAGGCAGGGATCGAGCCTCATCCTTAACCTGTGGCACTACAAGGGAACTCCTGCCACTACAAGGGAACTCCTGGCACTACAAGGGAACTTCTGAAGAGACTAAGATGGTTCAGAAGCTAGCAATCCTCCAAAAAGTCCAGAAAAAAAAACCCAAAGTGAGAAATTATGTTTATTTGTGCAAGATTCATATCATTTCCCTGTCCCAGGATTATTCCATTAATAACAAGAAGTTACTAGATTTTTTGTACTGGTTGATCAAAAAAAAAACGTTTTTTAAAAAGGAAAAGAAAACTTCATGTGTAATATAAACACTCAGAAGTAAATCTGGTCCCATTTTGGTACATATTTTTGTACTAAGATAAGACCATATTCTTCTTGTGTTTTTATATATGAAATTAATTTTTTCTCAATAATTTTACAAAGTATATCTTTGCAGGTCAACATACAGCTATTATCTAAGCCACCTTTCACGGTCACATGTTACTCCATACCAGATGCACTACAATTACAAAATCCTTTATGCAAGTTCTTCCTAATACATTGCTATTTTGAGCAGTGTTGAGAAAAGAAAACTGTATGTTATTTATATCTAATTATCTCTAAGGATTTATTTCTAATTAGTATCAATAGAATTGATGTGTAAGGGGGATATACATTTCTATAATGGGGTACTTATCACCAAATTGCTTATTTGAAAAATCAAAAGTGGAGTTCTCTTGTGGAACAAGAGGTCAAGGATCTGGCATGTCACTGCAGTGGCTTGGGTGGCTGTTGTAGCACAGTTTCCATTCCTGGCCTGGAAACTTCCTAATGCTGCAGACATGGTCAAGAAAAAAAAATGGAAAAAATAAAAGTCAAAAGTGGCTTAAATGTTAAGCACCAGTACAAGTACCACAGTTCCTTATCTTCACATGCTTTGTGATGGGAAAACAGTATTTCATTCCTCTTTTAACTTAAATTCCTTTTCTTACCAGAAATGCAACATATTTTTCCCTATATGCAAGGGTCACTTATAGATATACAAAAAGCCATTTTGCCCAATTTCAAATGAGTGATTTTCCTCTTATTGATTTCAATGACTTCTGTATAAATGAAGATATATATTTATATATATATAAACGTATATATACATATATATGTATATCACCCTTGCATATCAATTCTATTGATATATATATATGCATATGTTTGTCTGATACAACTACGTTGTAAATTTTCTAGAAGCCCATTGTGTTTCATTTTGATCTTATTTTCTGATACAGAGGCTTTTAAATTTTTATGTTATTAAATCAAATCTAAAATTCTTGCATGTGGAGTCATTCTTAGGAAGGTCTTTGTCAGTATAAAAAAGTGGTATAAATAGGCATTTGTGTTTTCTTCTGATACTGTCCTCACTTTCCATATTTAAATATTTTTATTTCTCTGGTCTTCCAAGATGTGGAAGTTCCAGGACCAGGGACTGAACCCAGACCACAAGATTGACCTGAGCCACAGCACTGACAGTGCCAAATCCTTAACCCTCTGTGTCACCAGGGAATTCCTATATTTTATGGGACTCTTTCCTTTTGTGTCCTTAGGCCATGCCTGCAGCATACAGGCATTCCTAGTTGAGCTGCCACTGGGATTCAATCCCTGGCCCCAAGAAAATCCACATGTCATGGATGCAACCAAAATAAATACATACATACATACACACATACATACATACATAGGTACCCACAAATATGGATATAAAATTGTGTACATTAAAAATAAGATAGTGTTGGAGTTCCTGTCGTGACTCAGCAGTTAACGAACAAACCTGACTAGTATCTGTGAGGAAATGGGCTTGATCCCTGGCCTCACACAGTGGGTTAAAGATCCAGCATTGCCCTGCATTGTGGTGTAGGTCACAGACAGAGCATGAATCTAGCATTGCTGTGGCTGTGGTGTAGGCCAGCTGCTATAGCTCTGATTTGACCCCTAGCCTGGGAACTTTTTCTTTTTTAAGAGGGTCATGGTCTTAAAAAAAGAAAAAGAAAAAAGAGAATTCTTTTCTTTTTAAGGCTGAATAATATTCCATTGTATATGGATGGACCATATTTGTTGATCTGCTGCTTCTAACTTTTGGCTGTTATGACTAGTGCAGCCATGCATGTGGGTATTCAGTCACCTCCTGTCAGAAAGGGCTTTTGCGAGCATATTTGATGTAATTTTGAGAAAGATAGATTCATTTATTCTAAAGTAAATATTAAAGCTTTGGTGACTTGTAATGGGCCAATTTTTACTGTACAACAAAGTAACTCTGTTTTCTATATATATTCTTTTCAGTATTCTTTCCCATCATGATCTATCCCAGGAGACTGGATATATTTCCCTGTGCTATACAGTAGGAAGTTTTTATTTATCCATTGTGAATGTAATTGATTGCAGCTATTAACCTCATACTCCCTGTCCATCCCTCTCCCAACCCCCTCCCCCTTGGCAACCCAAGTCTGCTCTCTATGTCTGAGAGACTTTCTGTTTTGTAGATCAGTTCATTTGTGACATATTTTAGATTCCACACAGAAGTGGCATCCTACGGTGTTTGTGTTTCTCTTTATGACTTACTTCACTTAGTATGCTGCAAACTGCATTATTTGTTATTGTTGATGGCTGAGTAGTAGTATTCCAGAAAGCATGTTTTAAAGCAGTGACCAGCCCAAGGCCCATCTGGTCCTGGGACTCCAAAACCAAGATTGTCCTGCCCACCCAGGCTGTTTTCCTGTGGAGAGAGGCACACCTGTCTTCTTGAATCTCTCCACAAAGCAGGGGTGACCCTGTATGTTGGAGACACAACTCGTCCCATATCCAGTGACCCCCATCCTCCTGGGAGGAAAGGCACTTCTGTTTGAGACCCTGCATCACACCTTTGTGGGTTTGCTTCAGATCTAGGGCAGGAGTCAGTTTGGACCCAGTCTCACTGTGTGACCTGCTCCCTGGTTAGAAAGGCATTTAGGTGAGAGTGAGTATAAGTAAAGTTATAGTAATGTGAATACATGTATATGTGTGTCTGTTTCAAATGGAAAATAATTATGGAGCCAAACCAGGAATTTTATAGGGTGGTGAGGGTGGGCATTAACCACAGGTTCTCAGGGAATGGTTTTAACAAACAGAGCCCCGAGGACACATAGAACCAAAGCTTGCTACCGACCTGTCCCTCAGAAGTTATGGATACCAGCTGTTTCTCACTTTGAGGGTCTCTGCCCCATCAGAGGAATTGGTTAGTCTTCTGTGAAGAATGCACATCTGCACCTGGGCCCACATCCCTGCCTGCAATTTTGGGAGCATCTTCCCCCTTCCCACAACACAGTGGGCTGGGAAGACCCAAGAGCTATAATTATGGAAGGTGTGTGCCCCCAGGCGTGTCCCCTGGCAGAGGAAGAAGGGGCTGTTGTATTGAGCCAACCCGATTAAGAGCCTGGTGTCCAGAGCTCATGCTGGTTGAGAGTCCACTGACACACCTGGCAGAGAGGGTCTCCTTGGTGCTGTGCGGTGGTCCAGTGCTCGTTTTGTTCAAAGGCACACCGCCGTGTGACTTTACGGCTCTGCAGGCAGTCACGACCTTGCTGCCTTCACCTTTACTGGAGAGAAGAAGGCGGAAGTCAGAGGTGATGGAATTCACCAGAACAGACCTATCACCCTGCTGGTGTATGAGATTTTGCCTCTCTCAAACCATTCAGAGTGTTTGAATACAATTGTCCCTTTCTTTTTTCTTTTTCCTTTTTTACTGTTGACATTTTTTGTTACATTAACAGTTCTCACCTGTTTGCCTAGGTAGCAAGCTGGTATTTGGGAAGCATAGGAGCCAAGCTATGTAACTTTGCTGCAGTTCCATAGCCATGGATGTGAAAATAATGCAGTTTACTCATCAAAGACACAGGTTGAGATCAGGAGCAGTGCTGCTGGTTGCCAGTTTTTCTAAATATTTACACCTTGTTTCTCTTTTATATTTATTTCTGTCACTAGAATGGCATTGTAATTTGTCTTCCAGTGGCTAATTTTCCCTGGGTGATTCTTTTAATTTGATTGGAGTCTGTTTGATTGACAGTGTTGTGATAGTTTCCGCCATTCAGTGAAGTGGTTTCTGCTGTTCAGCAAAGTGATTCAGTTCCACAAGCCTGTACATTCTTTTTCATCCCCTGATGTTCTTAGAGGGAGAGGTTCAGCTAATAAGAGCTCCTTCACAGTCAAAAAATTGATTCAAAGTAGTAATCAAACACAGAGAGGCAACAGCAGCCACTGTGAGGCTGGAATGTAGTGGAAGTGGAGGGCTCTTTCCCATGAGCATGTCTGTCTGCAGCAACATCTTCCAAAGTGGAGACCATCAGTGGGGAGGAGGTTCTGCAAAAATACTCAGCAGCATGTTAAGGAAAGAGAAGACAGAAAACTTGGCATTGATGCCCCTCCCCCACTGTGTTGGCAGAAACCCTACAGGGCATGTGGCCTGCCAGCTCTTTTGCAGAATCAGTGGTTATTTTTCCTGCATGCATTCATGGAGTGATCACTTTGGGAGACACTGAGGTCCACACACAGGCTTGGGAGAACATGGCCAGAAGTTGGACATGGGCCCCAGAAGTTGGGGGCAAAAGGCTTGTCAGACCCTAGTGCTGATTGGGGCTCTTTTTCACCAGGGGCAGTGACCCCGGCCCTCATATCTGCAGCAGCCATGGGAAATGACCCTGGATGCGGTCCTGTGGACACTCCTGCTTCCCTGAGGGACCCTGAAGATTTGGCTGCTCCCTGCCACCCAAGACAGTAATGCACAACACAGACCCCTAATCCAAAATGCCTTGGAGTGGCTTGGTAGGTGTGGTGGTGGTGGGGGTGGGCATTGGTAGATCCTCCACTTTTTCTGGATCTTTCTTCCTTGTTGAATTTAGAGATAATCTTGAGTCTCCTCTCCCCACCCTTTGAAGAATCTTTGGCTAAGTAACTTGGGATTCCTTAGGTTGAATCCCCATAGACAAGTGTGATACAGCCCAGGTGTGATGCGGACATCAAGCCACTGTCCCCTGCCTGCCCCTAGCTCTGATCTGAGAGGGAGCCCAGCCATCATGGCATCTATTCCCCAACCTGGCATCTCTCACAGAACCCTGAACAGACCAATGGAGAGATGGTTTATTTTTTTTCAGTTTTGTATTGAAGTGCACTAGATTTGAAGTGTTTCTTCAATTTCAATTTTACAGCCAAGTGACCCATTCTTTTTTTTTTTCCTGTTATCTTCCATCATGTTCTATCCCAAAAGAGTGGACATGGTTCCCTGTGCTGTACTGTAGGACCTCATTGCGTATCCATTTTAAATGTAACAGTTTTCATCTACCAACCCCAAATTCCCTATCTTATTCCTTCCTCCCCATCCCACCTACCCAAGCAACCACAAGTATGCTTTTCATGGCCAGAGGTGGTGTTTTTGCAGCATCTGCATCTGGCACCCCTTCTGTATGACTGGCTCTGCGTGGCTTGTTTGTGGCCACCATCAGTGGCCTCCAGGGAGAGAGAACTAATTGGTGTGACACACTGGCCTTTCTTCTGTGACTCAGATCAGGCCAAGGCTGGAGGCAATCAGAAGGAAACTGTGGCCCTTACCCCTGTAGGGTCTCAGAAATCCCACTTCCCTAAGGGTGTGAGAGCAGCTGGTGGGGATCAGGTGCCCAGTGTGTGTGAATGAAGGGAGCCCATCACTGAAGAGCTCATCCATGGGGAGCACAGGACCCTGTCCTGCAGTATCTCTCTTGACCCAGGGCATTGACAGCTGTTCTGCACAACACAGGCTGGAAGTGCGTGGGATCCCATTACCTGCCTGGGGGTTATCCCTGCAGTGTGGGCACCTGAGGCCAGGACACATGCTCACAGCCAAGGCAAATGCTCTGGTCCTTGGTTACCATGGGTGCAATGATTTCCAGATTTCCTCTGTGCAGTTTTTAACCACTGGTTTTGGATTGACATGGTTTACTGTTAGAAAAGTAACTTTTATTCTAGTAAATTAATCCAGATGTCAGTTTACCCACCCGCTCCTGTAACTCAGCACCTTAGAACTATAGCTGCTTATGGGACTGGGTGTTCGGGGGTGCCCCCCCACCCTTGTGTTCAACGATTGTCTCAAAGAGCTCACAGAAGTCCACCAAGCTGCTGTGGGTTACACTTCCTTACAGTTAAGGATCCAGATGAAAATCAGCTGATCTGGAAATTCATGGGCCAGGGTCCAGGAGGGACCAGGTGGCACCCACCCACCCTCTCCATGGGGAGACCTACAAACACCACCTGGTTCCACAGAAACTTGAGTGACAGCACAGCTGAGCTACTGCCTGATCAGGATGCTCCCTGCAGCCCTGAGTCCAGGGGTTTTACCAGGAGTCAGTCACATATGCCTGGTTGACCCAATTGCATGGTTGAACATAGTCTTAGTCTCTCTGTGGGGCCCAGCCCCAGCCCCCTCCATACATCATGATGTTAGCACAAATGACCTGGTGTGGTTCAAGGCCTCAGGTAAACAGAAACACCCCCCTGAGGAAGTCATTCCAAAGGCTCAGAGCTGACCTCCTAGGACCAGGCAAGGGTGTGGGCAACCCAGGCCTGCTGCAGTCACCCTTCAATGCACAGCCCATTCAGAGTATGGACTCTGGGTCCAGGATCAAGTCTTGGTTCTGCTGTGAATCAGTGCTCTGGTTTAGGTGGTTTCTCTCTCTCTTTATGTCTGTTTATTGCTGGTAAGGTAGGGGTGATCTTGGGCTGGTCCCAGCTGAGTGAGCTGTTGACCAAGGCCAAGCCTGAGGCCTTGGTGAAGGTTAGCTCTCCCAAGCAACTGAGGTAGCCTTCTCAACCACACCATGCACTCAGCTGTCCCTTCTCCCTTCTTGTGTGGTGTTATCCATGTGGGCAGAGGGACCATTGTGGCCCTGAGGCAGTCCTGCTTCCTCTGTCTTCACCCCATTTGTTCTTCAGTAACTCCTGAGAAATTCAGGGAGACACAAAGGCCCCACTGGAGCCCCACAGGTGACAAGGACCAGCTTTGAAAATCCACAGAGGAAATGCTGCAGTATAAAATTATTCACTTCTTGGGAGCCTGGGGAACAGGAATCCCCCAAGGAGAAGTTCATGGACATGTGTGTGGGGTTTGGTTGGTCTGGACCAGGGGCACAGCCAGATGCCCTTCTGATGGCCATTCATCTGAGGGCTGGGCTCATCATTGGGGAGGATCCCACTGTCCCCGTCCCCTTTCTGATCTGCTTTCTCCAGTGAAATGCTGCCACTACCTCATTGCACCCCCTATTGTCGTGCCGGACAGAGAGCTCTGTAACCATGAGTGACTAGTGCATCTGGGCTTGTGACTTCTGGTATGAATGGCCATGAGGGTCAGGAGGCAGTTGGTAAGAACAGGGTGATCTGGATGAGGACACAGAGAAGAATGTCAGAGGTGGCCTCTGCTGTTAAGCAGAAAAGGGATTAATAGTGATCCCCACCCCCATAAGCCCACACTTCAGTGGGAAGGACATTCTCCATCTCCATCACTGAGGTCTGGCCAGCTTTGTCCTTTTGTGTCCAAGGTCCCGGGACCCCCATGCAGGCCTGAGGCAACTCCCATGGGGCTAGGGCTGGGCACCTGGAGTGATAGCCTTGTCTGTGGGCTGTGCTGGACTTAGAGTACGGATACCTGGTTCTAGACTCTGGCTGTGGCTGGAGCATAACAGTGGAATGGATTTGGGAAAAGTGTCACTTGTGGAATCACCACTGCTGCTGGTGTCACAGACCATTCTAAGCCCAGTAAGGTGAGCTTGCCACAGGGTGCTTGTTCACGGAAGTCAGAGCCACATCAGAGGTCCAGAACCACCTCTGCCACAGAGGACTCTGCCTTCTCCAAGAAATTTCAAATTTCACTCATGGATGTTTTGGATTGTGTCCCAGGAAGTGAAGGGAGTCCAAATGGAAAAAAGCAGGTCACTGGCCCTGGAGGACTGAGGTGCCTTTCAACAGGATGGTTCCTATGAGACCAGACTCTTGCATCTTCCCACTCAGAGAAAAGCTCTATATTTGTTGACTTGAGATGTCTGATTTTTTTAATAAATCATAACATTTTTAAATGTTTATTTTACTAAAGGATAATTGATTTATACTGTTGTGTTACTTTCTGCTATACAGCAAAGTGAGTCAGTTACATATATACTAAGTACATATACATATATACATATACGTTCTTTTTCATGCTCTTTTCCATTAGGGTTTATCATAGGATGCTGAATGTAGTTCCCCCTGCTATACAGTAGGACCTTGATGATTATCCAGTCTATATATACTAGTTTGCCTCTGCTAATCCCAAACTTGCCATCCATAGCTCCCTTGGCAACCACATGTCTGTTTTCTGTGTCTGTGAGTCTGTTTCTGTTTCGTAAATAAGTTCATTTGTGTCATATTTTAGATTCCACATGTAAGTGATGTCATATGGTATTTGTCTTTCTGACTTATTTCACTTAGGAAGATAATCTCTAGTTCCATCCATGTTATTGCAAATGGCATTATTTCATTTTTTTATTGATAAGTAGTACTCCGTTGTATATATGTACCATGTCTTTTTTATCCATTCCTCTGTCAATGGGCATTTAGGTTTTTTCCATGTCTTGGTTATTGTGAATAGTGCTGCAATGACCATTGAGGTGCATGTATCTTTTTTTTTTTAAATCAATGTTTTTTTATTTTTATTTTTTATTTTTTATTTTTTATTTTTTGTCTTTTTCCCTTTTATGTAGAGCCACAGCCTTGGCATATGGAGGTTCCCAGGCTAAGGGTCTAACAGGAGCTATAGCCGCCGACCTACGCCACAGACACAGCAACGTGGGATCCGAGCCGCGTCTGCAAGCTACACCACAGCTCACGGCAACGCCGGATCCTTAACCCACTGAGCAAGGCCAGGGATCGAACCGGCAACCTCATGGTTCCTAGTCGGATTCGTTAACCACTGAGCCACAACAGGAACTCCCATGCATGTATCTTTTTGAATTAGAGTTTGTCCAGATATACTCCCAGAGTGAGATTGCTGCATCATTGCTCTATTTTTAGTTTTTTGAGGAACCTCCATACTGTTCTCCATACTGACTGTACTAATTTACATGCTGACCCACAGTGTGGGAGGGTTCCTTTTTCTCCTCACCCTCCCCAGCATTTGTTATTTGTAAACTTGTTAATGACCCCTGTGAGGTGATACCTCATTGCTGTTTTGATTTGCATTTCTATAATAAATAGCAATGTTTAACCTTTTTTCACAGGCTTATTTGCCATCAGTCTGTCTTTGGAGGAATATCTGTTTAGACCTTCTGCACATTTTTGGTTTCTCTTTAGATCTTCTGCACATTTTTGGTTGGGTTGTTTGTTTTCTTTTTGCTGAGTCATATGAGGTGTTTGTATATTTCAGAAATTAAGCCCGTGTTGGCTGCATTATTTGTGAATATTGTCTCAGAGTCCATAGATTGTCTTTTTTGTTTATGGTTTCATTTGTTTAGGTAATTGAATTGACAGAAATCTTTTGATATTCCAGCTCCCTGATCTTTGCTGTGAAACCCCTTCATATCCTGGTTCCACCCTGACCTCTTCGCAGCCTCTCTCAGAGAGATCTGAAAGGCTGCCTCCCAGACCTAAGCCCTCCCAAGTCCCCTGCATAAAACATACATCTCAGCTTTTAGATTGTGCCTTGTTTTTCTTTTGAGGGCCACACCTATGGCATATGGGTCAGACTGGAGCTACAGCTTCCAGCCTATGCTATAGCCATAGCAATGCCAGATCTAAACCACATGTGAGACCTACACCTCAGCCTGCAGAAACATTGGACTCTTAACCCACTGAGAGAGGCCAGAGATTGAACCTGCATCCTTACTTAACTAGTCTGGTTCTTATCCCACTGAGCAACAATGTGATCTCCATAGATTGTGCATTTTTTTAGTGGTTGAGAGCTTGACTTAGAGTTTGGTCCTAGGTTTCTGACTCACATGTAGTAAGACATGGATGGGATCAGGATGGGAATGGGATGGAGTCCAGGCCTGGCAAGGGTTAAAAGCTGATAGGGAGAGGGTGGAGCGTTCCTGACAAGGACTTAAGGAAAAGTGAAGCCATTTCCTGTGCTCTTTCTCAGAGGCTTCTCCTGAGGAGATTTGGGACTCCTCTGCCTCCTCAGCATGTGTCTGCTTATTGCTGGCTCCCTCTGCCTGGGGAGACCCTAACAGGGCCCTGGATACTGTGCAGGCAGCCCCAGGGTCCTCTGCACACAGTTCATCTGCATGCAGAATTCACAGCACAGAAAAGCCAGAATGCACACTCACATTTCCATCATGGAGGGCTCAGTGTGGGGCTGATATGGCTGCTGCTGGGCTGGTGCCTTGTTAGGCAGCACTCACTGGGTATTGTTCCTGTTATTGTTCCAATGCTGGCAGCTGCGGCTGGATTTCAACCCCTAGCCTGGGAACTTCAATATGCCATGGGTATGGCCCTAAAAAGAGAAAAAAAACCCTTAAAGGATAGAGACCAAAGCTAAGGTGGACAAGGGTCCTGGCCTGTGATTTCCTGTCCAGTTGAGCAGGTGGGGTTTTCCCAGATGGAGAGACAAGGGTGGTCCATTAACATGGCACCTCCCATATTCGTCTCCAGCAGCCTGATGAGGGAGGGTCATGGGACTACAGCACAGCCCTTAATTTAGGGCCTGGGCTGGTTTGTTTGCTCCAAAAGATGCAGTTACTCAGAGGGTCATGTCATACAGTCCTGGAGAACACAGGCTCAGGTAACTGTTAGTGAAAAATATCTCCTGCCCCATCAGAAAACAAAGGATGATGTGGCCATTAGGCCATCACATTATAGCTACCCTGAGAGTGAGCCCTGACGGAAGCCAGGATGGTGAGCAATGGACTGCTCACCACCAAGCCCACAGCCACTGCAGCCACCATGACTGTGCACCCTGAGGGGACTCAGGATGGAGAAAAACAAGACACTGACCACGGAGAGTAGAGTGCGCATCAAGGCAGTGATTTCAATAAGCCCAAATTCTTACCTCTTCCCATGCAGAGAAAAGTGCTGAATTCATTAACTTATGATGTCTGCTTTTTTCTTTTTTAATTATCAGTGATATTTTCCTGTTTCAGCTATAGAACTGGTCCACTGTGAGAGTGCTGAGTCAATATTATCTCCCCTTATAAAAATTAATTAACATGAACTCAATTAAATGGAATCGGGATACCAAAAGAAAGACTTTTATGTTCTGTAACGTAACAGAGCCCAACAGGAATAAGAAAGACTTCTTTCCTTGCTAGTTGCTCAGCCAATGAGGAGCCAGGGGCTCTTTATTTATTTACTTACCTGTCCAAACACTCTTTTGTCCTCTGTAAACCATTCTCCCTTTGTTGCTGTGAAGGGGAATATACATGGTTTGTCATGGTTTCAGGTCTCAAATTGAAATTCTTTCTGATCCCAGATAAACTCATCTTTGTGCCAAAATATCTAGCATTGTTTTGTTTCAGGTCAACAACCAAGGGAGGATGTTGGTATTCTTCCACCTCTGTGTGAGTGTTAGCTTAGAATCTACTTCATTGTATCTCCTGAATGATTTGAGTATTTGCATTTACACAGAGCACAATTCCTTTGGTAAATGCTCTCAGATTCCTCTCAGGAAGGTTAGACTGAAGATCTACACCACTTATTTTTGATGGTATTATAGATTTCTTGTTCAAAAATACCTGATGTGTGGCCTGAGCAAGATGGCGGGGGAGTAAGAGGTCACACTCACCCACTCCCACAAACATATCAAAAAGAAAAACACATCTAAATGCAAAACATCTTAAACAGAGCATCAACTGTATGCTGGCAAAATTTAAAGCTCCAAAAGTTGCAAGAAACTCTTGACATAACTGGGAAGAAAAACAGAAAAAAGAGAGAGAGAGAAAAGGAATCAAGATGTCAGCAGCCCCCCAGGGAGGGAGCTGTGAAGGAGAACAGGAAAGCACTCCTGGGAAGTCACCTAACCCATGGAAAGATCAGCCAATCCTGAGGGACCTCAAAACCCAAGGAAAGCATAGCAGCTGGACTGAGAACAGCAAAGCAGTGAGAGCTTTGCAGTTTATCTGAATACCAGTACAGACATCATAGCCTGAGACTCTTGGTTGGGGGCTGGGAGCTGAAACTTAGCCTCCGAAGGTCAGTCCCTGGGAGAGGGTTGGGGTTGGTGGTGTGGACTCAGCTTGTGCAGCTAGGGAGCTGTGCAACACAGGTGGGAGAGTGATACTCTGCTGGATTTGGAGAGCCAGGACAGAGGGAACCAGGGAAGTCTGGACCCACAGGGGAGGCAAACCTCCATAGTTGAGGAGAAGGAGAAGGGGAGGGGCTGACCACCATAGGAAACACCTTGACCTAGCTCAGATGGCTCGGGGATGCAGCCTTGGTGGGGTGGGACCAACAGCTTCAGCCACGTCCTGAAGTCTTGGTGCAGCAGTTCACTCAGCGTAGGGGCGTCTGGGAGTTTCAGTGCAGCGGTTCAAGCAGCATCAGGGGTGTCTCAGAATTTCAGTGTGGCAGTTCATGCAGCGTTGGGGTGTGTCTTGGAGTCTCAGTGGGGCAGTTCGCGCTCCATCGGGGTGGTCCCAGAGTCTCAGCAGAGCAGTTCGCACATACCCAGGGTGGATCTCAGAACCTCCACAGTGCAGGTCATGCAGCCTTGCCCACAGCCTCAGCAGGGTGGGGTGGATCTAAGAACCTCCACAGGGAAGGTCCTGCAACCTCCGTAGAGTGGTCTGCAGCCTCAGGAGAGCAGGGAAGATCTCAGAACCTCCATAGGGCAGGTCATGCAACTTCTGCAGAGTGGTCCGCAGCCTCATCAGGGTGGGGAAGATTTCAGAACCTCCACAGGGAAAGTCGTGCAACCTCCACAGAGTAGACCTGCAGCCTTAGCAGGGCAGGGCAGATCTCAGAGCCTCAGCAGGGCAGGTTGCACAGCCTTGGTGGGGCAGGTCCCACAGCCTCCCTAGTACAGGTTGTGCAGCTGCGGAGGAAAGGATCTCAGAGCCTTGGCAGGGAGGGTTGTGCAGCCTCAGCAGCATAGGACCCGCAAACTCGGTGGGGCCTGTCACGTAGCCATAGTTGAGCGGGTCTCAGAGCCTTGACAGGGCAGGTTGCCCAGCCTTGGTTGGATGAATTGCTCAGATGAGGCTGCTCGTGCAGCCACAGTGGTGAGGCAGATAGTCCATGGACCCCAGCAGCCTGAATGCTGAGAGCTGGTTGGATTGAGCACAGAACTCTGTTAGCTGGAGAGAACCTTGCAAGGGGTGGGGCTGCCCAAGAGCAATCCATGGTAGCTGGGTTGCTGAGGCTGATTTCTAAACTGCTGTTGCCCCTGCATCTTCTGGACACATACTGCTTGGGCCAAGAGACCAAAGGCCTCTTGCTGGACTGCTGTGGATCAGGCATCACTGGACGCAATTCACCCACTCCAGGAAGCAGTTAGCTAGACTACAGGGGACCAGGCTTCCTGGGGCAGAGTCTGCCCACAAAACAGAGGCTGCTTTCCTGCCTGCATTGGTATGGCATTTCTGGAGCAACAATCCATAAGAATTTTGCTCCTATACTAGAGACTGGGCACTTCTTGTGCAGGCTACAGGATAACAGGCACCTCTGATGTGGGTGCCACACGGGGCCTGCCAAATACCAGAGACTGTACACTCCTAGGAACACACCAACCCTACTGCTCCCACTGCTGAGTGCCCTGGGTAGTGCCCAGCAAATGATCTCTATCTCTTCCCAGGACCCTCCAACTAAGAACCACCTGTACAGCACTTCTTAGGTGGGCTCAGTGAGACAGGTTGCTTCATGCATGGACTACAGGGGGAGGGGAAAACCACCACTGTTATCGCTGGTTCTAGAGATATCATGTTATCATGGCCCACTTCCACTAGGAATCTCTGAATAGGTACCACCTGTGGTTCCAATCAATTCAGAGGAGGGATCTGCAATTGAACACTAGCTGTTGTGGCTGTCTCTCCTCTGGGAAATCATACTTCCTGCTTCTGCTACTGCCAATTGCCTTAGACACCTGGTAGATCTGCCTAGAGCTCATTACCATTTCCCAGGGCCTTGCAACTAGGAGTAGGCAGTGCGAACTTCCTGCAGGTCCCTGCTGCTGTTGAAAGCCCACAGAACAGGCACCAACTGCTGGCCCTACCCATTGCTTCTTTTTCCCTGAAAACACACAGCACACCATAGAGATAACAGCCTGCTAACACTGAAGAAATAGACACAAAATATTCACACTCCAACACCAAAAATAAGTAGTAACCACACCAAAAAAATAAATAAGTAAATACAAAGGGATGATCTTGCCAATAAGAGCACTATGAGAATACAAGACTACAGTGTGGCTTCCCCAAACTCACAGAAAAAGAAAAACACAAGCAAGATGAAAAAGCTCAGAAACGATTCCCAATTAAAAGAACAGGACAAGTCATCTAAAGCAACCAACAATGAAATGGACCTCTGCAATCTGACATAAATGGAGTTCAGAAGGGAAGTAGTGAAAATACTTGAGGAATTAAGGCTGAATTTCAAGGAATTTAGAGAAGATACAACCAGCAATGCAGATTCCCTTAGAAAAGAACTACAAAACATAAGGAGGAGCCAAGAAAAGCTAGAAAACTCATTTGCAGAGATACAAACTGAGCTAAAGGCAATAAAGAGCAGTTTGAATAATGCAAAGCAATGAATTAGTGAGGTGGAAGATAGAATAATGGAAATCACGCAATCAGGACAGCAGACAGAAAACCAAATGAAAAAACGTGAAAGCAACATAAGAGATCTATGGGATAATATAAAGAGGCCCAATTTACGCATAATAGTAATTCCAGAAGGGGCAGAAAAAAAAGGCAATTAAAAACATATTTGAAGAAATTACGTCTGGAAATTTACCAAATCTGAAGGGATCTGACATCAAGATACAGGAAGCACAGAGAGTCCCAAACAAGCTGAACCCAAACAGACCCACTCCAAGGCATATTATATTAAAAATGGCAAGAATTAAAAATAAAGAGAGCATCCTAAAGGCAGCAAGAGAAAAGCGAAGCCTTAATTACAAAGATTCCCCCATAAGGCTGTCAGCAGATTTCTCTACAGAAACACCACAGGCCAGAAGAGAGTGGGAAGATATATTTAAAGTGCTGAAAGGAAACGGTTTCCGACCTAAAATGTCCTACCCAGCAAGAATATCACTTAAAATAGAAGGGGAAATAAAGATTTTTTCCAACAAACAAAATCTAAGAGAGTATAGAAATTCTAAACCCGTTCTAAAAGAAATGCTGAAAAGCTTCTTATGAAAAAAAAAGAAAGAAGTAAAAAGTAAGAAATGGAATGGAGGATACCACAAAAGGAAAGCAATCTTTCGAATAAGCCAGCATACACATGCAAACATGAAGATAATAAAAGAAATAAAATAAAAAAGACAACAAAACCAAACATTATGCAGAGGGAAAACAACAAAATATAGAATCTTTACTGTTTTTAACTCTAAAAATATATTAAAAATTTGATTTAATCTATTTAAAATTTATTTTTCTTTCTATTTTTTATTTTTTTAATTTTTTCTTTTAATAATGGTTTTAGCCTATATGGCCATCAGGCCACAGCAAGCAGAAATAAGATTTTAAAATATTTAAAAAACAGGGCAACCACAAATCAAAATGGAACCTCACATCCATAAATCCTGAAAAGAAGAGCACCCAAGCATAAAGTAAATGGAAACCATCCAAACAAAACAGAAAAGAAGAAATGACAAACATAGAAGCAACCAGAAAGCAAGGTCTGAAATGGCAATAAATACATATCTCTCAATAATCACCTAAAATGTCAATGGACTAAATGCTCCAGTTGAAAGACACAGAGTGGCAGACTGGATAAAAAAGCAAAAACCTACAATCTGTTGCCTACAAGGCACTCATCATAGGGCAAAGGACACAGATAGATTGAAAGTGAGGGGATGGGAAAAGACATCATGCCAACGGACAAGAAAGGAAAGCAGGAGTGACAATACTCAAATCAGACAAAATAGACTTTAAGATGAAGGCCATAAAGAAAGACAAATAAGGACACTCTTTAATGGTTAAAGGATGCATTCAAGAAAAGGATATTATAATCGTCAACATATATGCCCCTAATATAGGAGCACCCAAGTACCTACAACAAAAACTATCAGACATAAAAGGAGAAATAGATGGCAATACAATAATAGTAGGAGACTTTAACACTCCATTCACAGCAATGGACATATCCTCTATGCAGAGTAAGGCAACAGAGATCCTAAATGACACAATAGAAAAGTAAGACCTAACAGACATTTTCAAGACATTACATCCAAAAAACTGAGAATATACATTCTTCTCAAGTGCACATGGAACATTCTCAAGAATATATTGCATACCAGGGCACAAAACTAACCTCAACAGATTTCAGAATATAGAAATTATTACAAGTATCTTCTCTGACCACAAAGGCATGAAACTAGAAATCAACCACAGGAAAGGAGATGAGAAAAAACATACTACATGGAGACTAAACAACATGCTACTAAAAAATGATTGGGTCAATGAGGAAATCAAGAAGGAAATTAAGAAATACCTTGAGACAAATGAGAATGAATACACAACCAGTCTAAATCTATGGGATGCTGCAAAAGCAGTGCTGAGAGGGAAGTTCATAGCATTATAGGCCTTCCTCAATAAAGAATAAAAATATCAAATTGACAACCTAACCCGTGACCTGAATAAATTAAAAAAAGAATAAAAACACCCTAAAGTCAGCAGAAGGAAGGAAATCATTAAGATCAGAGAGGAAATCAATAAAATAGAGATTCAAAAAACAATAGAAAAAATCAATAAAACCAAGAGCTGGTTCTTTGAAAAGGTAAACAAAATTGACAAACCTCTGGCTAGACTCACCCAGGAGAGGAGAGAAAAAACCCAAATAAACAAAATAAGAACTGAAAAAGTAGAAGTCACAACAGAGATTACAGAAATACAAAAAAACAGGAGAGAATACTATAAACAATTGTATGCCAACAAATTTGATAACCTAGAAGAAATGGACTACTTTTTAGAGACTTACACCCTGCCAAAACTGACTCAGGAAGAAATAGATCAACTCAACAGACCAATCACTAGAAATGAAATTGAGTATATCATCAAAACACTCCCTACAAATAAAAGTCCAGGACCAGATGGCTTCACAGGTGAATTCTACCAAACATACAAACAGGAACACATACCCATCCTCCTTACTCTTTTCCAAACTGTTGAAGAAGAAGGAACACTCTCAAAGACATTCTATGATGCCAACATCACCTAAATTCCAAAACCAGACAAAGACACCACGAAAAAAGACAGTCATAGGCCAATATCTTTGATGAATATAGATGCAAAAATTCTCAATGAAGTTTTAGCCAATGGAATCCAACAACATATCAAAAAGAACATACACCACAACCAGGTGGGATTCATCCCAGTTGTACAAGGATGGTTCAACATATGCAAATAAATCAACATCATACACCACAGTAAAAAAAGAAAACTCAAAATCCACATGATCATCTCAATAGATGCAGAAAAAGCATTTGATATAGTCCAACATCAATTCTTGATCAAAACTCTTACCAAAGTGGGAATGCAGGGAACATTCCTTAACACAATAAAAGCCAGTTATGATAAACCCATGGCAAATATAATACTCAATGGAGAAAAGTTGATCACATTCCCACTAAAATCCAGAACAAGAGAGGGATGCCCACTCTCACCACTATTATTCAACGTATTACTGGAGGTCCTCGCTAAAGCAATCAGACAAACAGAAGAAATAAAAGTCATCCAGATAGGAAGGGAAGAGGTAATACTGTCACTCTATGCAGATGACATGATACTCTATTTAGAAAACCCCAAGGACTCAATCCCAAAATTACTTGAACTCATAGACAAATTCAGCAAAGTAGAAGGATATAAGGTTATCATTCAAAAATCAGTCACATTTCTGTATACTAACAATGAAATATTAGAAAAAGAATATCAAAATACTTAACCTTTTAAAGTAGCACCCTAAAAATCAAATACCTGGGAATAAACCTGACCAGGGAGGTGAAAGATTTCTATGCAGAGAACTACAAAATATTAATCAAGGAGATCAAAGAAGATACAAAGAAATGGAAAGATAGTCCATGCTCGTGGGCTGGAAAAATTAATACTGTAAAAATGGCTATACCACCCAAAGCAATCAATAGTTTCAATGAAATCCCTATCAAATTACCCAAGACATTCTTCACAGAACTAGAACACACAATGCAAAATATTATATGGAACCACAAAAGACCCAGAATTGCCTGCCATAGCAATTCTAAAGAACAAAAACCAAGCAGGAGGCACAACTCTCCCAGACTTCAGACAATATCACAGGGCCACAGTAATCAAGACAGTGTGGTCCTGGTACCAAAACAGACATACAGACCAATGGAACAGATTAGAGAAACCAGAAATAAACCCAGATGCCTACGGTCAACTGATTTTTGACAAAGGAGGCAAGAACATAAAATTGGAAAAAGATAGTCTGTTCAGTAAGCATTGCTGGGAAACCTGGTCAGCTGCATGCAAATCAACCAAACTAGAACACACTCTCACACCATGCACAAAAATAAACACTAAATGGCTTAAAGACTTAAATATAAGACAAGACACCATTAAACTCCTGGAAGAAAACATCTGACATCAACCTTACAAATGTTTCCTCAGGTCAGTCTCCCAAAGCAACAGAAATGAAAGCAAAGATCAACCAGTGGGACCTAATCAAGCTGACAAGATTTTACACAGCAAAGAAAACCAAAAAGATAACAAACAGACAACTTATAGAATGGAAGAAAATAGTGTCAAATGATGCAACTGACAAGGATTTAATCTCAAAAATATATAAATAACTTATGCAGCTCAACAGCAAAAAAGCCAACAACCCCATTGATAGGTGGGCAAAGGACCTAAATAGACAGTTCTCCAAAGAAGAGATGCAGATGGCCAAGAAGCACATGAAAAAATGCTCAGCATCCCTGATGATTAGAGAAATGCAAGTCAAAACTACTACGAGATACCACCTCACACCAGTCAGAATGGCCATCATTAACAGGTCCACAAACAACAGTTGCTGAGGGGTTGTGGAGAAAATGGAATCCCCCTTCACTGTTGGTGGGATTGTAAGCTGGTTCAACCATTTGGAAAACAGTATGGAGGTACCTTAGAAAACCATACATAGAACTACCATATGACCCAGCAATCCCACTCTTGGGCATATATCCGGACAAAACTTTCCTTGAAAAAGATACTTGCACACCCATGTTCATTGCAGCATTATTCACAATAGCCAAGACATGGAAACAACCCAAATGTCCATTGACAGATGATTGGATTAGGAAGATGTGGTATACATACAAAATGGAATACTACTCAGCCATAAAAAATAATGAAATAATATCATTTGCAGCAACATGGATGAAATTAGAGACCCTCATATTAAGTGAAGTAAGTAAGAAGGAGAAGAGAGATACCATATGATATCACTAATAACTGGAATCTGATATACTGCACAAATGATACTTTATACATAAAAGAAAATCAAGGACTTGGAGAACAGACTTGTGGTTGCCAAAAGTGTGGGGGAGGGAATGGGATGGTAGGAGGGTTTGGGGTTAATAGTTGTAGACTGTTGCCCCTGGGCTAGAAAAGCAAGGAGATCCTACTGTATAGCACTGGGAACTATGTCTAACACTTTTGATGAATCCATATATGTATGTGTAACCATGTCACCATGCTGTACAGCTGGGTATAATGGAAAAAAAATCATCATACACAAATAAATAAATAAATAAATAAATAAACAAATAAATAAATTGTACAGCTGGGTATAATGTAAAGAAATAAAAAATACAGTTATTACAATAATAATATCTGAAAAAACACCTGATGTATTATTTATTCAAAAATCTATCGAAATGGAAAATATCCACCTTTGATGATTGGTTGAAGAACCACGATTTATCTGAATTTTATGTGGTGATTCATTCATCCTCCTCTATTTGCCAACTCAGACTATATTTCATCATCATTGTCACTGTCACCATCAGATTATTTGGCTAGGGTTTCCACAACAAAATACTACTGACTGGGACCTCAAGCAACAGACATTTATTTTCTCACAGTTCTGGAGGCTGGACGTCCAAGATCAAGGTGACAACATCAGGGTTGGCTTCTAGTGTTTCCTCTCTTCCCTGTTTATAGGTGCCCACCTTCTCAGTCTGTCCTCACATGACCATCCCTCTAAGAAAATATGCAAACACTAGTGCTATTCTATTATTGCCCCACCCTTATGATATTAAGAAGCAACAGTAGTTTCAGTCTCCACTGTTCAAGGCTTTCCAGCCTCAACATCTAGAAGAATTCTTTAGATGATTTCAGCCTCACCCAATTCCTTCCTTCCTTCCTTCCTTCCTTCCTTCCTTCCTTCGTTCCTTCCTTTCTCTCTCTCTCTCTTTCTTTTTTTCTTTCTTTTCTGTCTTTCCTCCTTTCTTCTTTCATTTAATTTTTAGGGCTGCACCTGTGGCATATGGAGGTTCCCAGGCTAAAGGTCAATCAGAACTGCTGATGATGATCTATGCTACAGCCACAGCAACATGGGATCCAAGCCATATCTGGGACCTGTACCACATATCACAGCAAATCCTGTTCCCCAACCAACTGAGCAATACCAGCGATCCAACCCACATCCTCATGGATACTAGTTGGGCTCATTTCCACTACTGCTTGATTGGAACTCAGACCGTTGCAGATTCCTAACTGCAACCTCATCAGAGATGCTGAGCCTGAGGTATCCAAATGAACTGATCAAATTCCAGACCCACTGGCAACATCTCAAATAATATATTAAATTTTAATATTTTAAACCACAAAGGTGGGGGGTTATTTTTTTAATAAGGCAATGGTGTCTGAAATACTGCAGTAATTTTGACACTCTAGTATTAGATACACTAATTGAACAAGATGGAAAGCTGAAAGAACAGAAAAATAGAGTCTGTAAATGCAAGCAGTGGTATTGCTGGGTAGTGGAAAGCAGAATCATTGTTATGGAGTAATGTTAACTTATTTGCCTCTTAAAAAATTAATTCTTGCAACAGGTGGTAGAAAGGAAAGGTGCTTTAAATTAGAACGTGATACTGGTCATTCTTTTTAATCCACTTTTGTGGGCACTGTGACCAGTGGCAGAGAAGAATGCTCTGTATAGACTCAATGAGCAACAGGATCTACCTGTTACCAATCCGTGCCTGGCTCCTGTCACTGCTGAGGATCCAAAATTCCATCAGTAAAGTCCATCATTAACTGCCTCCAAGGGCATAATGCTCTAGAGAAACCAGCCAAAAATCTGTGGCATCTCAGGTCTTTACAACTCCTCAAGCTTTGGGTTCTTTTGCAGCAAAATGGGTGAAGGATTCTTTGTTTTCACTTCTGTGGCTTGGGTCACAGATACAGTGTAGGTTTCATTGCTGGCTCAGGAACTTCCACCTGCCATTGGCACAGGCAAGAAGCAAACAAAGAAAACAAAAACTCTCTCAAACTGAGGGACAAGTCATCTTGTCATAGTACATTCTGGGTGTATATTTGTTTCTTCTACCTGTAGCTCTTCTGTTTGATTTATTATTCATGGAGCAGAATCCATGATCCATTTCCATGCTACTCCACTCACCATCATCTCTAACAAGTTCACGCATTTTATAGGAAATAAAGTTAAGGCAATCAGTTGCCATCATAGAATTCACTGGTGTCATTATACCTCCCATCACCAAGAATCATTAATTGAGTGGAAAATTGGTATATCCTGCTGAAGGCGGAGCTGTAGCACCACGAGGGACACTGTGCTATGAAAGTCTGGAATACCCTCCTACATGTTTAGCATACATGTGCTCAGTAAGCTTTGGCCATTTTGTACTTCATGCTAGCTATATTCACAGGAGAAGACCCCCATGCTAATGAAATTTTCCAAATGAAGACTTGTATTTTACCTTGTCCAATCCAACAGCAAAAAGATCCATTTCCATGTATGTTCCCATATTCTGCAATTTTTGATTGAACAAGCTACTTCCTTCTGGAACAAGACTCTGTTTTGTATTTGAACGCTAGTAATGCCTGAAACTTTCTTGATCCAAAAGCCATGAGAGACAGCTCTGGATAAGGACATGAGGTCTCTGATGAAGAGGCGTATGCAAATCTCTAAGAGGCTGTCTTCTAAGAGCCCTCTCAGCAACAGGAGCAATAAATGATTCTTTTCTAAAGGGGATCTGGGTAATTCATTACCTTAATCGCCATAGTCCACCCCTTATGCCATTTGAATCCATTTCCTATATGCACTGTGAGCACCTATAGGGTCCTGTTTCTGAGGATACCTTAGAAAAGATGGTTAGAGGGATGAACTCAGTCCTTTGCTACTGCAGCTGATCTTAGAGATGCATCATCTTCACTGTTAAGTCTATACTTACTTCACTTTTCACGCACACCTCAATTGATCTCAGTAACTTAGCTGGAGGTCTAGTCTAGAAACTTACCATACAGGGTCAAACCACTTCTTCAAAAATTTTCTTCCTGACACCTACTCCATAGCTGCAGCAACACAGGATCTTTAATGTACTGTGCCAGGTTGGGGATAGAACCTGTATTCTTGGTGCTGCCAGTCCTATTGTGCCACAGCAGGGATCCCAGATTTTATCTTGAAATATCCATGTTTTAAATATATATGTGAAATTGGGGTGATTTATGACTCATTAATCACTTGTATTCTATATCTAATTCTGAGCCAGTATATGATTCAAATTGTAACATTATAATTTGTGTTGTCTTCTAGAATGACTCCTTATTCTTTTAAAAGTGAATTGCAATTTTCATATGTTTCTGCTTCCAGATGAACTTTTAGGAACCAAGAACTACCAGGCATAGTTCACTTTAAATGGAAAGGAATACAGTATAATTTTACCATTTCCCCTCAAAGTTATAGATTTAACATACTGTTATACATTTAAAAAATTTATATATGACCCTACTTAAAGTAAGTTAATCTATTATATTGACAACTGCATAACAGTTTCTGTCTCAAAGGGAGAGGCTTGGGAATTAGCCAAGTAGAACTGTTCAGTTTAGCCAAACTAAAGGGACTGAAGTAATGAGGCAAGTTTCTGGGAATCACATGGTCCAGATTGTTAGAGACATGCTACAAACCCAACCAAATTCACCGCTACCATGTTTGCATCGTAGTAACAAGAAAGAAATGAAAGTAGCTCCAGGAGACTTATTGTGGGAAATAATTCATGCAGTGCCATTGGAGCTCCTTAATAGGAAAGCTTAGATGTGTTTGGAAGTTTCTGCTCCATGAATACTTGCAGCCTGATGACTGAGGCATAAGACTACTTCTGCCACCATGTGTTGGACACTGGGATTTGGGATTCTATAATTCCTTTCTAGAAGTGGCTAGATGCATCTCATTTGAAAGACTAGAAGTCACTGGACTTTTGTAGAAAACTTCACTTCATCACAAATGCTTTTCATGTCATGGATAATTGTCAGAGGGTCATTTGCAGAATGATGAAGTTTCATTAGAAATAGCATATACTGTCTTGGTCTGCTGGTCACTGCCCCAGGAGGGGTATTGGCTGCACTTGTCATGGGGCAGGAGGGGTATCCTGTGTCCTATGGCTGCATGTACAATGGACCAGGGCAGGACCTGTGGCTGGGGACTCAGTGAGGCTGCAGGCCTAGGCCTTCAGTGTGGCCCTGAGGGTGACCTTGGCCTATGCTGAAGGGCAAAGGTCCCAAAACTCCAGCTTGAACGTAATATCATTTGGCCACTTCAGTGGATACACACAGTTCCAGGGGATATTGGAAAGAGAGGTCCATCTGCAGGGCCACATCTGGTCCTGGGGTATGCCCAGGGATGGCAATGGGCAGACCAAATATGGAGGCTCTGGGAACCTCCGAGGGAGTCCTGATGATGTGGCCTCCCCTTTCTGCTGCTGCTGCTCAGACTTTAGGCAGGCTTGGATGGGTGAGGTTCTGGGTGGATAGTGCTGGGCAGTTGGGCCAGGGAGGGCTGCCCTATCCTCTCCAGAGAGTCCCTTGGTGCTTGTAGTGGTGGCACAAGGCCTGGGTTCCAGGGAGGTCCCTCAAGGCCCAGGGCCCTCATGGGGAACTCCTCAGGTTCTGCTGGATGTGAACACACTGGGTCAGCATCCCCCCGGCTGTGTGATCTGTGCAGTGTGGCACTCCTGGTGATCCAAAAGGACAGCATGGCCCCACCCTGAGAATATCTCTCAGGCTGAGGGAGGTTAGGGTCAGTGCAGAGGCTGACCTGGGGCCCAGCCCATGCTGGCCAAGCCTTAGAGCTGATGAGCAGGTGGTTGGGGTGAGCAGGAAGGCCGTGAGATGCTCCACAGGCCACTGTCCTTGAGGTAGATTTGGGGGAGACCCCTGCTTGCCCACCTGCAAGGGGCAGGCCATATTTCTTCCTGTGCAGCTGAGTCATCAATGCCTGTAGCCTTCTGTTCACCAAATCATCCTCTAGGGCCCAGGGCCCAGAGATCTCGACCTGGAGAAACTCATGCAGGCTTTCCAGGGACAGCTTCAGAAAGCGTTCTGGGGGTGGGGATGCCATCAGGCCAACGGGGGCCCTCTTGGGAAGGCTCATCCCCTACTCTGGGGACCCTCCCTGGGTGTAGCAGGAATGCTTTCCTGGGCCCAGGAGAGCCATGGCAGTGCAACAGCCAGGGGCTGGCCCCATTCCCACCATCTCTCCCAGGGTCTTTTCCCAGCCTGCATGCTAGCTAGCCCTCCTCTGGGGCTTCAGTGGCCCCACACTGAGGCTTACTGACTTCGGTGCAGCTTGATGACTGTATAGGCCATGGCAGTGAGCATTCTCTCACCCTCCAGAATGTATATATCCCATAGTCTCAGTGTAAGTGAGAATGGTGTTTGTGGGGACAGTAGGCCCAGGAGGGTCATCTTGATCACAGCATTAGGTGTGTGTGTGTGGGTGGCCCAGCACAGGGTAGGAGCCCCCACTGCCTCTGGGTCCTGCATTTCCACAGGTTGCCTCTGAAAAAGCCCTACAGCTCTTAACTGAGTGGACTGAAGAGATTTCCACCACCTGGGGTCCTAAGGGCCTTGCCTGCATCTCTGCTGACCTGGCGATAAAAGACTGTCGTACACTCAGCAGCAGCTCCTCAGAGGCGTCTAGGGCTGACAGCAGGGTGGGCATGGGCTTGTCACCCACCCGCCTGACCCAGCTTTCCTTAATGGAGCCCAGGGGAAGACTGCTTGGCCCCAGGACCCCAGTAACCCCCTCCGCAGGGCTCTGGGCTTCCCCTGGGATGCCCTACGCAGAACTAGTCTCATTGGGCATAATCACCTGTTTGATAATGCAGCATTAAAACCATAATGTAGTATAAATTGCTATGGACATGTACTCTTTGTAATGACAGAGGCACAAGTGATCAAGGTCGGCCTACTTGGCTTCAGGCAGTGGACCCCAACTTGGGCTTGGCCACACCAGGACTGGGAAGATGAAAGTGCAGGCAGGCCAGGCCCTGTGAGAGCTGCTTCTACTCATCAGGTGCCACTTCAGCTTGGTGAAGGTCCTGTCCAGAATCTTATGATGGGCCTGTGATCTCTGTTTCAGGGACCCTGGAATGAAGAAGGCTGAGGAGCCCCAAGGACAACCCCCCAAAATCATAGATGTGCATGGCAGGGGCTTCTGTGCCCTGGGAACCCATCTTCCTCCCCAGGTAGTGACCCAAGTGTGCAGCACCAGCCCCAGCCTGGCTGGATGGCTCTTCCAGACAGGTTGACAGCCTTTTGAGACTCAGGTGGCCCAGGGTTGAGGACCTGCTCCTGAGGCCCAACTTGGCCAGTGCCTAGTGCTGAGCATGAGGTGACATCTCTCTCTAGCTCAGGCCCTCCCAGCTGTGACTACAGCAGGGGACGAGGGTCGCAGTACTGAAAGGCAGAGAGTGTGGCCCACAGGGTCAGTGTGGGGTGTGCAGAAACACCTCCCAGGCCTGGGAGTCAGGTGGGGGCCTTAGCAGGCAGATGCTGCCACCTGAGCTTTCTCTGATCAGGAGCTTGGGGTGGGGTTGAGGTGGCCCAGTGGGTGGCAGAAGAGAGGCAGAGTGACAAGCGGGGATGGAGTAGTATGGAAGAGGCCAGGCCTAAGAGACATGGCTATGGGACCCAGAGGGCTGTGGGGGGAGCCGGTGCCCTTCACTCATGGGGAGGTGAACCAGGATGGTCTCTGTTAGCCCCACCACTGGGGGAACTCTGCAAGGAGAATCCTGGCCCAGAGTCACAATTAGTGCTCCATGACAGTCACCAACCAAAACAAGCTTGTTTGGTATAAACACATCTCCCAGGCATTATTATAAAATATTTAATAAAATATTTAAAAATACGTCTTGCATTATTATCATTACGTGGGCATTACTGCTATTGGCACTTGCCATGTTCAGCTTCCCTCTTAACATAAATCTAACTCAGAGTGCCGTACATAGGAAAGTAGTATAGGATCCTTT
>PVHT020000173.1:0-38914 GCA_004024745.2 Catagonus wagneri | reverse complement strand
AATTCTTCTTTTTTCAAATGGTTTTTGTCTAGCTCTTCTGCCTTTTCACATAAATTGTACGATCAATTTGTTAATTTCTGCCAAAATCTTGCTGTGATTTTGATTTGAGTTGCAGAGATGTTACATGCAACTTTTGGGGAGAAATTATGTATTAAATATTGAATCTTCCAATCCATAAACATGACATACTTTTCTATCTCTTCCCATCTTCCTTCGTTTCTTTCACCAGAGTTTTGTAGTTTTCAGGATACAGTTCTTGCACATTTTAATGACATACACCTACTACTTCATGTTTCTAAATGCTGCAACAAAAGGTTTTGACTTTTAAGTAATTTCTAGTTATTCATCACTCATATATAGGAATTCAATAGATTTTTGTATAGTGACCTTGTACCCTCCATCTTTACTAAAAACAAGTTAGTTGTATAAATTTTTTGTAAGTTCTTAGAGATTCTATATGTAGACAATCTTCAAATAGAGTCAGTTTCATTTCTTTCTTTCCACTTTTGTTTCTCTCTTTTGAACCATTGTCCGACTTAGTTTCTTCACATGCATTTTGCTGATAGCCACTCTGATGAAATGGACCCTCTGAAGATCTCCAGAGTTCTCTCTATATACAAGTTTGTCTTCTGTGATTTTCTGTCTTGTGAATTGTAGTTAACCCTCACCTCAGGGCTATTCATGACTGCCTATGCTTCCTTCACTCCAGGAATTAAGCTGGGGACAACTGTAGGGCTCTCATATTTCCCATTTCTCAGAATTCACCACTCTCTACTGCTTTCACAAATAAATAAAAAGCACTGTTAAATTTGTTTTCTTCAAGTTTTTGTTTTTTTAAGGATGGATAATAAATATACCCATTCCACAATCTTGGATGGAAGCAGAAATTTACCACTTCTTATACTCTCGATGTTGAATATGACCAAATAAACTGAAAATGACAATGATAAAAATAATGCACCTTGTATTTGCTACATACCAGAAACATCAATGAATTTCTGCTAGCTAGAGTACATTTAGTACTTGAAGGAAAAGTACAGAACTTAGCTCAAACCTCTTTTCTATGAGAAAGTAGCATACCGTTGCAGAAACTAAAAGAGAAAACTGGAGGAACCTGGTTTTAATTGGGGTTCTCTCAAAATCAGTTCCTGACACATAAACCTCAGAGCTAGTAATTTATTTGAGAGTAAATCCCAAAGGGTTGAGGAAAGATGTGGCATGAGTGAGACACAGAAGAAAGAAAACCCAGAGTGACATTTTACAGAATAACTATCAAAATCATCCCCGCAAGGGATTGTAAGCCAGGGCATTTATCAATTAACTGCCTCTCCCCATCTCTTGAAAAACTGATTCCCAGGAGTGTTAACTTTGTGTTTTGAAGGGTTTAATGCCCTCTCTTAAACTTTGGAGAGAAATCTGAGGTGGGAAAATGGAGAGACACAGTGGAGGGCACTTGAACTGGGATGTAGGTCAAAGCGTTCAAAGATCTTTAACACAGTTGTGCTGAAATTCTAGTGAATTGAGGGGTCATGACATAGGACATAAAAGATGTTTGCTACAAAACTAAATCTCACCCACTATTGCAGAAAACCCGGGGTAGACAAAGGGTCAAAAAGGCAGTGGGCCACTTGAATCTGCTTTTGTCACTGAAGATTAACTACAGTCACCTGACATTGTGCTGGGACACCTAAGGGCAGAGGTGGGCAAAACAATTGAAAAATAGGTTCACTGGACTTTACTAGATGTTCTTCAATGCCATGGAGAGTCAGAGCACCAAGACCAGACACAACCATATTTTCTTCCTAGAACACAAGTGAGATCAGACACAAATCAAGAAACAGAATGCTTCCCCAGTGCGCTGCATTTCTTTAAAAAAAGGGTCAAAGCAATATTGAATAATCTATAACTGGACACAAAACCAAGTTCTCTTTCAAGTTATCTTTTGCATCAATAAATGACAAAAGGCAGTGGTGCTAGCAATAGAAGATTTCAAAGAGTAAAGTTTTCATCCAGTAACTCCATTTGACTGTTATTTTTATGTGCTAGAGGATATACATTGTAATGAATTTGTATTAAAATGAGCTAATACTTGCTCATTTGCTAATATTGCTAATTGACTGATGAGCAATACAGGATATATATTTGTGTATGTATCTGTACACATACAAACGGCTATTTTATTGTTGGTTGCATCTGAGCCATGCAGAAGTTCCTGAGCCAGGAACTGAACACATGCCACAGCAGCAACCCGAGCCTCCGCTGAGACACCACCAGATCCTTAACTTGCTGAGCCACAAGAGAACGCCTTCAAATGGCTATTTTAATTTAATTATGAGTCTCAACTTCCAGATTATATTAGAGAATGAAAATTAAGGAAAAATAATAAGGAATAAAATCGTGAATTCAAGGTAGTTGACAGAGATGAATAATTCATAAAAATATATAACACATGAATCAGAAAAGTAAATATGCAACCTAAAAACTCAGAGATTAGAAATTAAAGGGATAATGAAATGTATATCACACAATTTCTGTATTAAAAATAATGTAAGAAAAGAATGATTAACATACACAAGTAGAAGCCAGTAAGTAAAATAGTATATGGACATACAAGGACCTTTTATTATTGTTAAGCTTCAGTACGAAAAATTGTCAGTTGTAACTCTGAACCAAACAATCTGGAATTAAAGCCTGTACATAATTTCAGAAATAAGGAAGATGAAAGAAACAAAACATAGAACCATAGTTTTAGCATGCCAGTTTAAGACTGCAGCATGTCAAGTAGTTAAAACTAATTGTGTAATCAAACAAAATTAATACTTATGATCAAATAACAGTAATTAATAAGCAACTAATTTTTAAGTACTTTCCATGTGCCGAATGAAGTTTTGAGGCTGAAAGACTGATCATTTAGCTACAGATATGCCTCCTTTTTACCATGATACTTTTAAAATCAAACAGGGGGTTTATGTCATCCTTTTGACAAGATCAACTTTATTGGGAAGCATCCATAAGCTTAAACATTATTAGGTAGCAAAAAAGATTACACAAACCTCAAGACATTTATCTGAAACATGGGAAACTGAAGATAAATGTTATGATAAGAAGAGTCAGTATTTTCATTTTCAAAGTCTTCTCCATGTCAAACAAAGGGAAAATGCCCTTTAAAAAGAACTAATATTTTGATGTTTATGAGTAGGAGACATTTTGCTTGTATTTAACATGCATTTAGTCCTCTCAGCAACCAGATGAGATAGGTATAACATCAATCCTACCTTATTGATAAAGAATCTGAGGTGCAAAAGGATTAATTAACCTACCAATTTTATATAGCTAGCAAGTGGCAGCAGCAGACAAAAAATCTTGGTCTCTGACCCTCAGTGTATACTCAAAACAAGTCCAATAGAATTGATATTTCTCATGTAGAATAATAAATGTAATTTTTCAAATTGTCAAAATAGGGAGTTTCTGTTGTGGCATAGTAGGTTAAGAATCTGGCATTGCAGCAGCTGTGGCATAGGCTGCCACTGCAGCTGAGATTCAATCCCTGGGCGGGGAATTTCCACATATAATAGGTGTGGCCCGTAAAGAAAAAAGTAAAATACACATACTCAATTGTGAAGTCCATAAATTAACCAATCCAAGTATAGATAATTAATCTGTCTACCATATTTTTGGAGGAAGTTATTGATTTGGCTTCTAATTTTGAGAGCTATGGATGATTTTTAAGGTGGGTTTTCCATTATTGTCCCTAACAAAATATGCTGAGATAGTTCTACTTTCCAAATAACTTCTATGCTTAGCAGCAAGTAATTTTTAATGCTATTAACCAAAACAAGATATCTCACTTTTTCTGTGTGTGGCTGATTCTCAGGTTTCCCAAATGTTTACTCTTCTTTATGAATGAAGGTGTATTCGTATCACTGACCCTCTGTAACCACACTAACTTATTACAAAATATCAGTTATCACATCCCAATAAGCAGAGGGTGTGAATTAACATTCCTCCACTACTCTTCATTAAATAATTTACTATAAATTCATTGTACATAAGAGTTCCTGAAGATTCTAAAGTCAAGAAGAAAATTTAATAAAAATTCAATAGGAGATGAGTGTTTAAATCCAAAAATACTTTTCACAGTAGTATTCTGTCTTTGCTGATATTTTTAATACAGGCAATTTTGATGAATTTAAAGCAATATATGCTGTTGAAGACTATCAAACTTGGGATGTTCCTTTCCTTTCCTCTAGTGATTTAAAGACCTTTGTGCAAAAAAATCTGGTGATTATATAAACAACAGTTTTCTTTTTTCTTTTGGGGTTATTCTAAAACTGTCCATCTTAAGAAGGAGGTATGATGACAAAGACATAATTTTTGCTTAGTCGAGGGTTCTTTGAAGATGACTCTATCAAATGTTAGATGTCAGATCATGAAAATTGTGCCACTTTTTTGATGTCTTCTCCAAGGACTTTCCCTTTTCCCTTTGGAAAAATTAAAAAAAAAACTTTCTTGATTTTCTAGAGTTGATTAACTCTACTCATTCGTGGACCATTCACATTAAGCCTCTCTGCTTATGAATTCAGACTCTCAGCTACTTTCTTTTATGGTCCAACTCTACCTCTACCCTTTCTGGTCCTGATTCTGGTGTAGGCCTAGTCTTAAAAACCAATGCCAACAACTTGTTATGGAGTATTTATTGTCTTACCTGTTTCAAACTGTAAATGTTATACCTTGGGAAGAGCTTAGGCTGCTACTCTCAGCAGACAGCTGCTCTTTCAACTAAAATAATTCTGTCAAAAAAATTAATAGTTGAATGCATCTAGATTGAGATGATTACCTAAATTTTAATTTCTAATAAAGAAGACTTTTCCCCCTAGAAAATGGTTGAAGAGCTAAAGGTTAAAATTTCTGTTATTTTAAAATTTATTTTAGTATTATGCATCACCATGGAAGGAAAAAAAGCATTGCATCATATTCAGGACTTTAGATAAATTTCTCTCTGCATAAAAAGTGGACTTTATTTTTTATATTTAGTGTTGACTGTGTTCAAGCCCATTACTCTCCTAGCCCCTCTTGCCCTACAGTGGGCAAGCTGATAAGAAAGCCTGGACATTTCTCCTTTGGTAAAAGCATGGTGTTTAAACTACTTAAGTCATGGCCCTATGAGAAGAAATTCTCACTCTGACTCGACCCAAGAATAAAACACAATCCCAAGCACCTCTTGCTTTCCCAAGTCATTTTTAGACCTATCTGCTTTCTCCAGAAAGCCTTATTAGATGAGTAATAAAACTTTTCCTACCTTCTTTGCAAACAATTGACATTACCTATTTTGGCATTTGAACCAAATTTTCAATGGAATTCCATTCCATCGCGCCATCCCACATCTTTTTCCATTTAGGGAAAAAAAAGGCACTTTGGCAAAGAGGTACCGTCTCCCTGATATTTGTCTGAAGGCTAACCTCTACTATATATGTGTTTATTGAACATGAATTGGCCTTTACTAAATCCAATTCATTTAACTAAATAATATCATCTCCCTGAACTACTTTCCAGCAAGGCATACACTTTGAAATTCCTGGGCATATTTTGATAATTATTTAACTTTATTTTTATTTTTTGCCACATTCACATTATGTGAAAGTTCTCAGGCCAGGGGTCAAACCTGTGTGACCAGGCCACTGCTGTGACAATGCTGGATCCTTATTCCTCTGTGCCACAGGAGAACTCCAAGTATTTAACTTTTTATTTGCATGTAAGTCCAAATACTTGAATGTGTAGATCCATTACCAGAATGAAGGGACTTAGGAAAAACTAAGAGAATTTATTTTCTATAATCTATTATCCAATGCTAATGGGTCTGTATGTTCCTCATGACAACAACTCACTTAACAATACTTGCTCCATCTTCAAGTCCTACTTCTTAGTCAGGCTTCGACCTGCACTGCTCTCTGAGATTACTCTTACCAAATCCACAAGATTGTGGAAAGTTCCTTGTATGTGCATGCCATTCTTTTTCTATTAAATACTACTCTTCTTCTTCAAGCCTACTCCTTTGCCCTGCTGACTCCTGACATTATCCTATGTCTTGGTTTTCTATGACCTCTTCCCCAAAGCAGGCATCAGAAGCCCTTCCTATTGCTTTCATACCATCCTTTACTTCATTTTCTGAAGAATTTACCGTATTATTGCTATAACCTGTTTACTTTTCTGAACTCCATCAGAGAGAAACCTCACTATGAGGCTTGGAATTATGTACAATTTCTTCAGTGATAAGGTTTTCAGAACTAGAATAGTTCTGGCCAATAAATATATATTGAATTAGTGAAGCACAGAACTCAATGAAACATCAGTCATCAATTGGTTATTTGAACAAATGAATCTGGAAAGAGAGAACAAGATTAATTAAAGTGATGTTTGAAACCTTCACGGTTTACCTCTTCTTTCTCAGCAGAAGCAGAAGTAGAGTTTTCACTTAAAGTGGAAGACAAATATCCTTGAAAATAGTGACTTGTCAGAGAAAAGCTATGAACTGGCTTTCAAGATTGAGCTGTCTCTAGCATAAGCCCTTTTTTTTTCAGCACAGGGCAAGTAGCAACCTATTTGCCATTTTCTTATCCACATCCTAAAAGTGAGTATAGCAGTTGTGTCCATATCCTAATATAATACAAATACATGGCTAATTTTTTTTCATTCATGGGAAATCAGACTAAAACAGGAATCCATTCCAGCAATGTTAATCAACTGACTTAGTTCCTTATTTCTAAAAATGAATTGTCATCCAGAAATCATCAGATATTCAAAGAACAATAGCAGCAAAAAGCCATAATTGAACACTGAAAATGACTGACAGAAGAGAAAAGAAAGGAAGTTTCAGAAATAAAAAAACATTTTAATGATTTCAGGAAAATAACATATCGTGATGGAAGAAAAAGAGAAACAACTTCAGGAGTATATATTTATGCTCCATATCTATTTAATGCATAACAAAGACTTGCAAGTATTAATAATTAAGAATAAACAAGTTGTCAGTATGAAGGAGGGAGAGAAAAAACTATATATGAGAAGGGGAGATTACCATAGCCAGACACCCTTTGCAAATAACAAAGACACTGGATATTTCTCATATGAGAGTCTTTCTGTCAACTGGGAGATGCAGAGCCTATGAACCGGGGCATTAATTTTCCCAAAATATGTTACTACAGAATCTGAGCCATTCCATTCCCCTAAAATAATTTATATTGCTTATAAAAAAAGGAGTTGACACAAGTGTGAGATATTCTTTTTGTTTTTGTTTTTGTCTTTTTGCCTTTTATGTAGAGCCGCACCCGCGGCATATGGAGGTCCCCAGGCTAAGGGTCTAACAGGAGCTGTAGCTGCCGGCCTTCGCCACAGCCACAGCAACGCGGGATCCGAGCAGCGTCTGCAACCTTCACCACAGCTCACGGTAACGCCGGATCCTTAACCCACTGAGCAAGGCCAGGGATCGAACCCACAACCTCATGGTTCTTAGTCGGATTCGTAAACCACTGAGCCACGAAGGGAACTCCATAAGCGTGAGATATTCTTGAACACACTGTGTATATATGTTTAAGAAATGAATCATGCTTGTTGTTTCTTAATATTTCTACTGGAAAGATAAAAGGCCCCAATATCATTAACCCAATCGGGGAAGTTGGGAGTTATACTCACTTTCACTGGGGGGAAAAAATCACTTTATGATAACAATTCAAATAATTTTAGGCTTGATGTATACATTATGAGCAGAAGAAAACTTTGCACTCTAGCATGGTCGTACAGATAGCTGCCTTGACAATCTTAAACTTTATCTGATTTCTGGTCCTGGAAAAGGGAAGTAGTAAGAAATCCTTGCACTCATCTGTGTTCCAGGAAGTAGTTAACCACAGAGGACCATACTGCTCCCCCAAACCTGTAGAGACCCATCTCTCCACATAACTACTCTAAGACTTCTTAATGACTTCCTTGTTTGCCTGCCACTATAAAGTCTTAGGGATCCTTCTTTTTCTTAGACATGTTCCTCATTAATGAACATTCTATTTCAGTGGGCTGAATAAAAGCATCTCCTTAATTTTCCTGTGCATTCTATGTCTAACATTAGACTAAATTAGCTTCCTGCAATATGATGGCCAACAAGAGATGACTTCCTCCATCCCTATGATCAGATCTAGTGTGAAACAAGCCAACGAAAGCCAGGTTCCCATTTTCGTTATCAGCAAAGTGGTAACATGGTGGATACTTAAAGTAATACAAAAGGATTAGTCTGATTTGAAGAACGCTTATTCTTTGAGGTGATGTTCTGAAACAGAACTCAGTAATGCATAATTTCCCCATGAGTAAAAGTCAACAACCTGTCAAATCTATGCAGGACCAGGCACACTCAGTTTAGTTCCTAAGGGGGTTATTAACACATTAACTGCTAGCAACATCCATCAAAAGAACAAAAGGAAAATGCCAACTCTCCATATTCTTTTAAATTAGGATTAGGGGTAGGAGTTAGACAATTCATAGCCTGGTTTCTCTAAAATATATCTTTAGTTTTGTTCACAGTGCTTAAATACATAGGTATCCTTTCTTTATTTGAGTGTCCAGGATAGAGACTTGTTAATTCATTTGGACCTCGTGAAATGTTAGAAAAGATTTTGATGAGCGTATTTTCAATTTATTCAGCTAACTAAAAATTATAATAAACAGTTGAAAAACAATTATATCAAAATATTATTTTTAACCTAATATTTAATTATACCCGGCTGCCTTGTGTGTGAATATAATAATCTCATGGACATTGAGCAGTTAGATGGTAGGCCTAAAGTAAATAAAAAAAGAGTTCTCCAAGTTAAAAAAAAAAAAACAATAAATAAATAGTAAGATAAAAAGATATGTTTAAAAGAATCTGTAAACTAATCTAATAATAGAGATTATCTGATGTAACTGAATAAACTCTATTTCTGAAAAGGCCGAAAAGCATGAAAATCAGAGAAAATAAAATTATTTCAAGATAAAAATTATTAGATGTCAAGAGTAATTCAAAATGATTAATCCAGCCTTTATATCTCTAAATAACTTGAATGTTGATTATCTGAAGCATTGTCTCTTTCTATTTCTTCAAAGAAGATAGAATAATTAAACCATTTAGAACTTTTGCTCTTTGGTAGGCTTGATATGCAAATTTGGAAAGCTTGAGAAAGGAAAGATAGATAAAGAGGCATACATTTGCAAATATGCACATATTCTAAGGCTATCTATTGACTTAAACTGATAATGTTCCACTTTAGAACATTTAAACAACATACTTTAGCTACAATTAGAGAACAATCTGCATTGATAGAAACATTCTAGCATCAGTAGGAATCTTGGGCATGCGTTGACTTGCTAATGAAGCAGTCAACCTCCAACTGCCTGAATAGATAATGCAGTATTAATTAGGAAGGAAGGAGTTCTGTTGTATCTTGCTATATAAGTCACTAGGATTTCATATGACTATGAAGCTGTACTAAGAAAGAAATAAACATTGCATATAGAAATAAGAAATAAACATTGCATATAGGTGACTTGTAGAAGCAGCCTCATTAAATGTCAGTCACATGTGTTTACACAATTACTCAAATAGTACTTGTTAGCATCTGGGAAGAAATGATTTCTTACAGTACTGATGAAACAGAGATTGTTACTTAAGAATTGTTTATCCTAAGACAAATTTTTGACTCCCAGGGGATAAAGTGCCCTTCTCTAGCAGATTGCTCCAAATCAACTTATCATCAGCCTCTCTAAACACATCAAAGTTGTGTTTCAAGGAGCACTGTTTAGGGAGTCTGCTTATTTCTAATGAAAGGCAGCTAGACCTCCCTGGGCATAAAGGAAATCAGGTGAAATACAACTCTCCAGAGGAATGCAAAACATTAATAAATAAGCAAATGTCTAAGTAAAAATTACACTGGGCAAAGTAAAAAAAGTCATGGAAGACTATTCAAGACAACTGCATGGAGGTCCCACTGTGACACAGTAGGTAAAGGATCCAGCATTGCTTCAGGTTAGGCATAGGTCCAGCTGTGGCTCAGATTTTATCCTTGGCCCAGGAACTTCCATATTCTGTGGGTGCAGCCCAAAAAAAAAAAATATATATATATATATCTATATCTATATATATATATATATATATATATACACACACACATATTGCAAAACAGAAAGAGTCTGAAATTAATTCGCTGAAACAAAGGGCTGCAGAGGTGGTGGGTGGTGGTGAAGGGATCATGGGCCACCTTTATTTGCTACCTGACTTTAACCAAGAAAAAGTAAAGTAAACTTCCTCCTATCTGCATAACAGGATTTGGAGAAAAAGGAGCAATGCACTTACTGCAGATAGGCTCCTATTCGCCCACAGAGACTGGATGGAGACAGGGATGTTATCTTCTTTAAGACTTAGTTTTCAAAGAGACAGTTCTCAGGTCTTTGAGAAAGACAACTCTGGGTCTTAAAATTGGAAAGAAACTTTAAAGAGATTTATAAACATCTCAAAGGAGCAAGACAGAATTTGCAATTACAAGTTTTCTAAAGTAAATGCTCTAAAAAAGGGGATTTAAAGGGCAAGAAGAAACCTGCCCTAAGTTTAGTCAAGCTAAGAGGAACATGAAGGCCATCTTGGCCACAATATATTTGAATTCATTTTCATATTCCCTTTAACTCATATAACTTCTCTACAAAATTACATTTTTTCAGCCCTTACATAAACACCAAATGAATCAAAAAGTTACTCCTTTTCTTAACATTCAAAATCTTCCTTACTTCTCTTAGAATATCTTCCCATACTTTTATGAAAATTTCCTATCACATCAGTTTTATGACCTGAATGTTTAGGTCTCCCCAAAATTCTTATTTTAAAATCCTTCCCCAAAGTGAGGGTTTAAGTAGCTGGGGCCTTTGAGAGATGATTAGGTCATGAGGGTAGAATCCAATGAAGCACAGTGACTCTGAAGAGGAGATAAAGGAAAAACTGATGATATATTACAGTGGATGTACCGATTTACATCCCCACCAATAGTGAAGGACAGGACCCTTTTCTCTATATCCTCTCCAGCATTTGCTATTTGTTGACTTATTAATGATGGCCATTCTTTTTTTTTTTTTTTTTTGTCTTTTTGCCTTTATGTGGAGCCGTGTCCACGGCATATGGAGGTTCCCGGGCTTGGGGTCTAACAGGAGCTGTAGCTGCCGGCCTTTGCCACAGCCACAGCAACGTGAGATCCGATCCGCGTCTGCAACCTACACCACAGCTCACGGCAACGCCGGATCCTTAACCCACTGAGCAAGGCCAGGGATGGAACTCGCAACCTCATGGTTCTTAGTCGGATTCGTTAACCACTGAGCCACAAAGGGAATTCCAATGATGGCCATTCTGACCAGCGGTATCTCACTGTAGTTTGATTTGCATTTTGCTAATAATTAGTGATGGTGAGCATTTTTTCAAATCTCTAATGGCAATCCATATATCTTCTTTGGAGAAATATCTATTTAGATCTTCTGTCCATTTTTCAGTTGGGTTGTTTGATTTGCCGTTGCTGAGTTGTATGAGTTGTCTGTACATTTTGGAGATGAGGCCCTTGTCAGCTGCATCATTGGAAAAGGTTTCCTCCCATTCTGTGGGTTGTCTTTTGGGTATTTTTAATGGTTTCCTCTGCTGTGCAAAAGCCTTTGAGTTTAATTAGGTCCTATAGGTTTATTTACTTGTTTTTTTTATTTACCTTATTCTAGGAGGTGGCTCAAACAAGACTGCTGTGATTTATGTTGAAGAGTGTTCTGCATATGTTTTCCTATAAGAGTTTTATAGTATCTGGCCTTATATTTAGGTCTTTAATCCATTTTGAGTTTATTTTTGTGTATGGTGTTAGAAAGTGTTCTAATTTCATTAATTTACATGTAGCTGTCTAGTTTTTCCAGCACTCACTTACTGAAGAAACTTTCTTCCACTGTATGTTCTTATTTCCTTTGTCGTAGATTAATTGACCATAGGTGCTTGGGTTTATATCTGGGCTTCCCTCCCATTCTATTGATCCATATTTCTGTTTTTGTGCTGGTAACCTACTGTTTAAACGACTGTAGCTTTATAGTATACTCGGAAGTCAGGGAGCCTAATTACTACATTTCCATTTTTCTTTTTCAATGTTGCTCTGACTATTTGGGGTCTATTTTCCAGTTCTATAATTATTTATGTTAAGAGGCTAAATCAGATACATGTAAGTCACAACCAAAACTCAATATTATCATTTATTTTATCTGTGTACTGCATTCTCTTTTAACAGTAGTTTAAGAAAAATTAAGAAAAGCTATGTAACATGGTTTGCAATCCAAGGTTTGTCTGATTTTAAAAATCTCAAAGCCTAGCTTTTTGTTATGTTAGTTTTAGTTACTTTTTTTTAAAGTTGATTTAGGAACAGTTTCTCATTAAAAAAAAGATTCCTTTTTAAATGAATAAGGTAATATGTTAGGATTCACCATAAAAGGGCCTTCCTAAAGTGCATTGTGTTATTATGGTAATTATTTTCATAACCCTTTTAAAAATACTTATCTGAATCAAGAGCTAAATAAAGGTGCCACATAAACATAGGCTTTTGTTGTGTTTACTTGTTTATGTGTCTGGTCTTGCTATGGGATTATTCCTTAATTACAAGTTTAGCCTTGGCAGCCAAGATGAATATGAAATCATGTTAAAACTCCAATCTGTCATTTCCCTTGTTCTTCTGCCAGTCAGGGTAGTTCTAATTAAAAAGTAAATTTAAAATGCCTTCGTGCAGATACCTTGTTGGAATAACTGCTGTAAATGCAAAATTTACAAAATAAGTGATGCCAAGCAGCTAAAAGAAAATTAAGTAATTCAGTTATGAGACTTGAGAATTAGAAATTAGACGGCTTTTTTTTTTTAAGCATTCATTATGCTTTGGTCAACACAGAACACATGGCAGTGGGAATTTGACAAATACCAATATTCTGAATGATGATCAAAGGGTACATATAGTACCGACCCATTTTTCAATGTACACAAAAGTCAATGCTAATTTTTATGACTTTCAATATGTGTACCTAATATTTGCACTTTACAATTTTTCAGTGATAATGTATATATGCATGTGTGTTTAAATTTACCTATATAACCATAAAATCATGCATTTAAAAAACATTTTTTTATCAAAGTATAGGTGATTTGCAATATTTTTTTAGTTTCAGGTACATATAGCAAAGTTCCTCAGTTTTATATACATATATTATGTCAGATTATTTCCATTAAAGGTTATTGTAAGATATTTAATATAGTTTCCCAGGCATGCATTTTTGATATACATATTTTCTCATCCAATAACACTATAAAAAATTTGTATGAATTCTTCAAATAGTATTTAGAACCAATGATTTTTTCATAGTACTCCCAAGAGTCTACTGAAGATTATTATTATTGATCTTGTTGTTATTATTATTATTATTATTTGTCTTTTTAGTGCCGTACCTGTGGCATATGGAGGTTCCCAGGCTAGGGGTGAATGGGAGCTGTAGGGCTGGGCTTCGCCACAGCCACAGCAATGCGGGATCCGAGCCACGTCTGCGATCTACATCATAGCTCAGAGCAATGCTGGATCCTTAACCCACTGAGCAAGGCCAGGGATCAAAGTTGTGTCCTCATGAATGCTAGTCAGATTCATTTCCACTAAGCCAAGATGGGAACTTCTCCACTGAATATTCTGATGGAAGCCTTTAACAACAGAACAGTTACACTAGGAGCCAAAAGCAGAGGTGAACATAAGAGAACTGAGATACTTCCAACTACCTACTAAGCAGTAAGGAAGGACTAAATATAGTTTGTTATGCTATTAATAATGTCTTTACTTTCTAAATTGTCAACATCTTTCAAGAATAGACTTTACAGTTTTTTATTTTTTTCTTTTTTTTTAAGGCTGTACTGGCGGCATATGGAGGTTCCCAGGCCAAGGGTTGAATTGGAGCTGTAGCCGCCGGCCTATGCCACAGCCACAGCAATGCCATATCTGAGCTGCATCTGCGACCTACACCACAGCTCATGGCAATGCCGGGTTCTTAACCCACTGAGCGAGGCCAGGGATCGAACCTGCAACCTCATGGTTCCTAGTCAGATTCGTTAACTGCTGTGCCACAACGGGAACTCCTAGAAATAGATTTTAATCACTAAGTCAACCTTACAAAAATTCTATTAGGTTGCATTAATTATTAAAATACTAAATTATGTGATATGACCAGAGAAATATAAATGTTTTCATACTCAATGGCTATCTGGCCAATTTATACCTTCCAATACATTTATTTAATTAATAGGTCTTAACTTAGCACAAAACCGACACTCATTTTAACAGGTCCACAATATCTATCATTCAAGGACATTTCAGCATTTGTTTATTGATTTGTAGACATTATAGTGCTTAAGTGATGAAGACATAGGTGAAACGAAATTTGTTCCAACTTGAAAGTTGCATCTTTCAAAACTGTTAACCTACATTTTAAACTGCAATGCTTTTGAGTGTAGTTTTCCTTTTTTTTTTTTTTTTTGTCTACACTCAGGGAATATGGAAGTTCCTGGGCCAGGGACTGAATCTGAGCTGCAGCTGTGATGTGTCACAGCTGTGGCAATGCCAGATCCTTTAACCCACTGTACCAGGCCATGGATTTAACCTGTGCCTCCACAGCAACCTGAGCCACTGCACTGGGACTCTCAATTCACCGTGCCACAGCAGCAACACCTTGAGCATACTTTTTTCATTCATGTTTGTGGTTTTAAGAAACAGTGATTTGTATGTGTATTGGTTTTCAACTGTAGCTATTAAAAAAATACAAGTCACTTGAAATAATATTATTATTTCATAATTCTGTAGATCAGAAATAAGATATAGATCTTACTGGGCTAAAATCAAGATGTCAGCAAGGTGGCATTCCTTGTTGGATGCTCTGGGAAGAACTCACTTCAAGGCACGTGTTAGTTGTTGGTAGAATTCAGCGCCATGAGGTTTTATATGGAGGTCTCCATTTCCTCACTGGCTTTAATCTGAGGGCTGTTCCTAGCTTCAAGTGATCAAAGCATTCCTTGGTTCATGATCCCTTCTACCTTTAAGTTTACAGTAGGTAGTATACCTATCATGCTTTAATATCTCTTGCTTCTCCTTCTGTGATACCACGCTGTCTCTGACTCTTAAGCTTTCCTCTTGCATTTGTTTTTTTGTTTGTTTCTGCTTCTTTTAGGGCCACACTCATAGCATATGGAGCTTCCCAGACAAGGAGTCAAATCAGCCACAGCCACAGCATTGCAGGATCTGAGCTGCGCCTGCCACCTACACCACAGCTCATGGCAATGGTGTATCCTTAACCCACTGCTGAGCAAGGCCAGGGACAAAACCCACATCTTCATGGATCCTAGTCCGGTTCGTTACCCGCTCAGCCAGGAAGGGAACTCCCTCTTCTTGCATTTTTAAAGGCCCATATGACTATATTTTTCCCATCTGGAAAATCTAAAATAATCCCATTTTATGGTCCACAAACTTTTTCCATCTGAAAAATCCCTTTTGCCATTTACTGTAACATATTCACAGGCTTCAGAAATTAGTGTATGGGCATCTTTGGCAGCTTTATCACAGTAAGTATAAACATTACATTTTACCTGTAGATGCAAAGAGCTTTGGCAGGGCTATTCAAAGTCTTGTACATTTCCCCCTAAAACCAAGTTAGTGTTTCCCTGAAATAAATTTTTTTGTGGTTCCATGCAACACTGATCTGTTTATATGGAAGAATTATTTTAAAATAATAAAAATTATTTCACATTATTTAGAACGGAACTTCAGAATGTCTAATTTTTCCTTCTCTCATCTTTATTCTTGGTGCCCTTTTTCAGTATTCTGAAGCCATATAGCCATCCATTCTTTACATGGGTCCATTAAAAGATATTTACTTTATTGCTATAGACTTGCCTTCATGACCAGTGGTATGATTATATTCCACAATCTTGATCATGATTGTTGCCTTTTCCGTTAAAGCTTAACAGAGTTCAAAACTGAGGCAAATGGGGCTTGTTTTTTTTGATGAACTAGGCTATAATACATATTGTGACATTACAAGCTTGTACTTTAGTCTTTTAAATGTCGCATAATCATACCTAAATTTTTCTAAAATGACTAAATACTGAATCTTATTCTCCCACATGACCTACTGTTCTTGAATATTTTTTAGTGATCCTTTATCTAGCCCTGTGTTCCCTAATTAGCAGTAGTTATTAGTCTCCCTCCCACTGTTCTTCCTTCCTCCTTCTTTCTCACTCTATCCTCCTCCTCATTCTTTTTTCTCTCCCCTCCCTCTACCACCCTTCCTCTCCCTCATTCTCTCTCAACCTCTTCTCTGATTTTTAAATATATCTTTATAAATATACTTATCGTTTAGATTACTAAAGCTAATGATCCTGGGATCCCATGAGATCAGTTCATAAACATATACACTTGGAATTCCTTCCCAAAACAGACTACCCACTCATCCCGTCAACCATTATTTGAGATCACTACATAGCAGTCAAAGAACTTTGCACATATGTTGTGGTAGACATAATTGTAACATCTCCTTTTTCCACACAGTGAAATCAGAGTGCTAGGGAGTGTTATGGACAGAACAGTTCCCACCCCGTCTCTACCCTAGACGCTCTTGAAAGTTCCTACCACTGAAACCTAATCCCTGATGTGGCTGTATTTGGAGAGAGGTCTTTAAGGGGTTAATTAAGGTTAAATGGAAGTCATAAGAGTGGGATCCTAATCAAGTAGGACTGATATCCTTACCAGTAGAGGAAAAGACACCAGAAGTGTCCCAGCACAGAGGAAAGGCCAAAAGAGGACTTAGAAAGAAGGCAGCTGTCTGCAAGTCGGGAAGAGAAGTCTCACCAGAAACCAGCCCTCCCTAACAGCACTTGATCTTGACCTTCCAGCCTCCAGAATTGTTGAGAAAATAAATTAATGCTGTGTAAGCTATCTAGGCTCTGGTACTCTGTTATGGCATCCATGGATGACTAATACAGGAGTAATATATATAATCAATGGGATTAATCAATCAGTTAATCTTCCCTGCTTTCAAAATGTTTAAAAAGGTAGCAACAACAATAAAGATGGTAGCCCTAACTTTGTACACAAAATAGCCTTTTAACTGCCACTCCTCAATTGTAATGAATAAGAAATTAAGGTTTAGGATGTTAGTAGAAGGTACTTCAACATTTTGATTAAATTAAAAAAATTTCAATATGCCCTATAGCTGTGGAGAAATGTGTGGCATATGTCTGGATTTTTATAGAAATCAAATGCAGGCATATTTAACTCCATTTTTGAGGGGGACCCTCTCAGGAGATCACACTAGATTATCTAGTAATTGTATGTAAGCTATTAAAATGATATGTAGAGTAGAAATAGATTTACCATATTTTCCTGAAGGTGAGTATAACTTTAAAAGCTTGAGAAAAATTTTAAAGGATTCATTGACTATTTTAATAATTCCTAAGTGATTTGCCTTGTTCTACAAAAATAATACCACAGTGTACAGTTATCATGATTTCTAAAAAAAGTGATTTATAGTGGTTTTTAATATTATTTCTTACATTGTATATTATTTTCCTACTGCTACTATAATACATTTCCATTAACTTAATGGCTCAATATAATACAAATCTATTATCTTATAGTTCTGAGTGTCTAGAGTCCAACATTGGGCTCACAGTGCTAAGACAAAATTTCAACAGGCCCGCATTCCTTCTACATAACATATTTTCTTAACTTTTCCAGGTTTTAGATGCCACTTACATATCTTGCCTTGCTGGCCCCCTTCCTCTATCTTCAAAACCAGCAAGGTCATATCTCTCTGACCTTTCAATTGTCAGTTTCTCTCTCTGACCATTATAAGGAAAGGGTCTCTCATTTTTAAGGATTTAGACAAATTAGATCATGTTTTATGAAGAGCAATTAATTTTGAATTTTTAAAAATTCACTTGTTTAATGAGAAACATACAGGCATCATGGATTTTTTTTTTTTAGTATATTTGGTAAAAAACATATGAGAGATTTTTCATGTCTCACATCTTGAAAACCATGAGACAAATCTATGAGCTACGAACATATTTTTTTCACATAAAGCCTTTGTTAAAAACAAATGAAAACTGGAGTTCCCATCGTGGCGCAGGGGAAACAAATCCGACTTGGAACCATGAGGTTACAGGTTCCATTTCTGGCCTCGTTCAGTGCGTCAAGGATCCAGCATTGCTGTGAGCTGTGCTGCGGCTCAGAACCGGCATTGCTGTGGCTGTGGTGCAAGCTGGCAGTTACAGCTCCAGTTAGACCCCCAGCCTGGGAACCTCCATATGCTGCTGGTGCAGCCCTAAGAAGACAAAAAGGCACATACACATACACAAAAAGTGAAAACTTAAAGCAGTAATGACTTGGTTCATGTATTAAACTGATTCTAAGCAAGCTCATATCTATCTATCTCTACCTGCATCTATGTATATATGTATGTACGTATGCATCTATTGCATCCGTGCTATTTACAGATGGTGTCTCGATAAAATTTTTTAAATAATTCACCAAATAGTTGCTAACAATGTTAAATTCGGGAAAACTAAAATGCTTTTCTCATTTTGAATTCTTGTCCATTCTTTGTCAGCATGACAAAGGTAGGAATAATATTTTGCCTCCACGAAAGCTTACCAATTATTCCCACTTACAGACAGACTGTAGAGCTACCTGAGTAACTGACCATCAATTCCACAGAATTCATATAGGAATATCACTGTTCTAGCTCCGAGCTGAAAAGAAAAATAGATTCAAATGCTCCACTGAAACATGTCTCCTTATCCAGGAGTTTTATTATTCACAGTGGTTTACACCAAACCCACAGGCAGCATTCAGCATGAATTGTTATTTCTTCTCAAAAGAGCTGGGTCTTCCAGGAAAAAAAAAAAAAAAACCTAAAAAGAATTCAGACTTACTAAGAGTAACAGGTACACTGCACACTGTTGAAGAGACCTGTCTCACACTGACAAGACAAGCTATGAACACTTTTCTGCACTTTTGTTAGCCCTTACTAGAAGGTTGTATTTTCCTCAAAATGGCTACATAGGTATTATTCATTCCTCAAGTTCTTTTCTTTTCCTTTTTTTTTTGGCTCTTTTAGGGCTGCACTCAGGGCACATGGAGGTTCCCAGGCTAGGGGTCTAATTGGAGCTGTAGCCGGTGGTCTACACAACAGCCATAGCAACGTGGGATCCAAGCCACGTCTGCAACCTACACCACAGCTCACAGCAATGCTGGATCATTAACCCACTGAGCGATGTCAGGGATCAAACCTGCCATCTCATTGTTCCTAGTTGGATTCGTTTCCACTGCACCACGACAGGAACTCTCCTCATGTTCTTTTTACACTGTAACCTGGACACTCCTATTATTGAGTTTTCCTCACCTTGAATTTGGGGTGACAGATGAGGACTATGGGAGAAGAAACTCTATGTGACTATGAGGCTATGGCAGAAAAGGTGACAGAGTTTCTTAGGTTCTTTTGGAACACAGTCACTAAGCCATAAGAAAGCTCAAGCTACCTCATGGACAGCCAGTTCAGACAAGAAAGGAAAGCCACTGCCACCTGGGCAATTTGGTAAATTAGCATCCTGGAAATGGATTATCAAGCCCCAGGAGAGAATCTTAATGATGCTATGTAGAGCAGAAATGAACTAATACCATACAGTCCCAATTAAAAATCAATACACATAATAAGTGATTGTCATTGTTTCATGCCAATATGTTTTGAGGTGATTTGCTACACAGCAGTAGAGGACAAGGACACATCCTATACTAAACGATATTTAATTTTTCATTTGTGTCTTTGATATTCTTGTAATGTGATATCTGAAATTTTTTTCAAAATTTTTATATCACTTAGCATTTGATATAACCTTTCTCTTAAAAATGTAAATAGTATTTATCTTGATTTAACATGAAAACACATATCTTCTACAATCGGATTCTCATAAGTCTGGAAATTACCACTCCTCCAATTTCCATTCCTTAATGATTTGTAAATATTTAAATATTAGCTTTAGTTTTTCTAGTTTTCTTCATGGTTTTAATAAAATATGTTTTAAAAAGTGCATTTTTTACGTGAACTTAAGAATAGTTTTACTAACAATATTGAAGAGATGATGATCTCTGGGAAAGAAGAGTACTGATGAAAAATAACTATTTTTTCCACTAAATAGTTATTATTTAATATGATCTCAATTATTGATAAAAGAGTAGTGATTAAAATGGGAAAACTCCAAGCTGTCTTGGAGCTCATATTGCAGTGAGTTCTATATAAAATAAATGAATAACAAATATACATAGTATGTCACATTTTGAGCAGTTATATGAAGAATTACCAAGTAGGGCAAGGGGGATTAGAATACAAGTTAGGCAAAAGTAATTTTATATACATATTCCAAACTCTAGGGCATGAGACCACAGAATTCCTATTTCTATTTCATAAGAGTGTTACTTATGGAAATTGAGAGGGAAATGAGCAAGCATAACTCCAGCTTTGGTCCTACTCCAGCCTTGGTCCTATGAATCTCTAACCAACCTCCTCGCTTAAAGCCTAATATTAGGCATCTTGTAATAGATTGCAGAATGGTGTCCAATGTTCAAAAACCTAAATAAATTGATAAACTACTGAATTTTAAATCTTCCTATATTATGGATGTGATCAATGAATCCTAGAAAGATTAAATCTCTTGTTCAAGCTCATGTAACCCATTTCAGTCATTCCTGAACCAGATCTCTTGACTAATTTGGTATACTCTTCACGCAAACACATTACTTCACTTCACCTAAAATTCTGTGTATTTCTTTTTGTAAGTAATTACATTAATCTCCAATGACTGACTATGTATTCTGACTTTCTACTTTTGAAGCTTATTAGTTCAGAGAAGCAAGATGCTTGATTGATTTTTTTCTTACGAAATTTACTTGATGATTCATTGAATTGTCCATAATGATTTTTGTTTCTGTGTTAGTAAAATTTATAGTGCCCAAATTCATAACATGACCTGATGTTTTCTGGAATTTAAATGTAGTCCAAATGTTTACCAAAGCAAGTTTAAGGAATGTTTCATGTCATCTCTCTTCATTCAAGTGCTCACAGTATGTATAATCATATTAATAGTTCTGAAAAGTGCAACAGTAAGGATTTCCACTTAATAAGCATTTATCCCAATGTCTATGAACTTAAAGTAAACAAATGGTTGCTTTAACTAGACTTGATGATGAAGGTATAGTCCTAAGCAGCTTCTCTAGATATTGGTGGCCTTTTGAAAAATTTGGAAATTCCTTCTGAACAATCTACAGCTGCTGACCTCATACTGATGTACTTCTGATTGATGAACTTTTAAGCTTCACACTGCATTGCTGGCAAGCTTAGAATTCCAGTGTTTCCACTCTGGGTTCTGGAGGGGTGAGCCACACAATACAGACATAAATTAAACAAAAGACTGGTCCTTGTCCCACTCTGCCTGCCCATCTCTCCAAGATGTTATCCTCCAATATTTGCTATATTAATGGCTGGGTAAGCAAGTCTCCCTCTTAATATCTGCCCTACAATTCTGAATGATTCTCTTAGGGCTTCTCTCCTGGATTAAGGAAGGAAGCCTACTACATCCTTCCTCCATTAGTAGAAAAGCAAAGGGAAAGGTTGGGTTCTATTTAAAAAAAAAAAAAAGCTCTCTTCAAAACAGACTTAGCTCATCTCACCATGCTAAGGTAGAGATGCTTTGTTATTCAGGTTCTGTTAAAATGGCACCTCTTAGCAAGTATAGGGAGTTGGTTGTCCTCAGCACAGGGTGAGTCTCTGAACTTAAGAGTGTGGGATCTGTACCTTCTGTTTTCAATTGTAGTTCTTGATTCTAAGGTCTAGAAAAATAAGGAAAAAAAACCTTTTACACATAATACCATCTAGTTTGTATTTTCATGTATCTTTTCTTGGCTTTTAAGTATTTTATAATTCTAATGGCCATTCTGCACTCACAGATCACCATATATATCTCAATTACCTTTTCCCTTTACTGATATACGGCAGTAGCTATCCTCAATACCCTTTGCTCTCTTGGATTTTGCAGATTAGTAAAATGATTAATCTACATTTCAAAATAGATTATTTAACAGGATAATATGAAACTGTGAGACATAGGTTAAATCTAATAAATTTTAAGTAGATGAGAAGCAATGTATGACTGAACTCTCAAGCCTACCTTTTAAATGAGTTCCAAGCCAGCTACATGTATTTGTTTTTCATAATAAAAGAACAGTTGACCTAAAGCTTCTTCTATCTAAAATATCATCAACTTTTAAGGGAAAAGTCACATATAACATAAAGCTAGCTTTTCAATACTCATTCCAATCAATAATTGAAAAAATTGAACAAATATAATAAAACAAAAACACAGATATAGATACAGAGAACAAAAGGTTATTGCCAGAGGGGGGGTGGTGGTGGAGGAATTAAATAAATAAATAAATAAATAAATAAATGTTATGGCTTAGTGGGGTATGAACCCGACTAGTATCCATGAGGAGATGGGTAAGATCCCTGATCTTGCTTAGTGGGTTAAGGATCTGGTGTTGCCATGAGCTGAGGTATACATTTCAGATGCAGCCTGAATCCTGCAATACTATGGCTGTACAAACCAGCAGATGTACCTCTGACTTGACCCCTAGCTTGGGAATTTCCATATGCCACAGGTGCAGCCCTAAAAATATTAAAAAAAAAAAAAAGAACAAAATGAGGAGGAGGGAGATTAAGAGGTACAAACTTCCACTTGTAAAATAAGAGTGTCAGGGGTATGAAATAAACAGTATGGGGAATACAGTCATTAGTTATATAATATTTTTTTGTGGTGACATAACTAGACTTATTACGGTGATCATCCTGAAATGCATGGAAATACTGAATCACAAGTTGCATAACAGGAATTAAATAGTGCTCTAGGTCAATTTTACTTCAAAAGCAGACAAACTCAGAGGAAAAGAGATCAATTTGTGATTATCAGAGGTAGAACATCGAGGGATGAGGAAATGGATGAAGGCAGTTACAAAGTGCAAACTTCCAGTTTTAAGATAAATAGGCACCAAGAATGTAATGTGTAACATGATAAATATAATTAAACTGCTAAATGTAATAAAATGGGAAAGTTGTTAAGACAGTAAATCTTTTTTATTTTTGTCTTTTTGCCTTATCTAGGGCCGCACCTGTGGCACACGGAGGTTCCCAGGCTAGGGGTCTAACAGGAGCTGTAGCTGCCAGCCTTCACCACAGCCACAGCAAAGCGGGATCCGAGTTGCGTCTGCAGCCTATACCACAGCTCACGGCAACGCCGGATCCTTAACGCACTGAGCAAGGCCAGGGATCGAACCCACAACTTCATGGTTCCTAGTTGGATTCGTTAACCACTGAGCCACGACAGGAACTCCAAGAGAGTAAATCTTAAGAGTTCTCATCATAAAGAAAATTTTTTTCTAATTCTTTAATTTTCTATCTATATGAGATGATGGATGTTCACTAAATTTATTATGATAATCATTGTACAGTGTATGTAAATCAAAGCAGTATACTGTATGCCTTCAACTTATACGGTTCAAGTTGCTTTATTATCAATTGTATCTCAATTAAACTGAAAGAAAATATAATTTAAAATATTAATGTAAAACGTAAATCTGATCTAGGCTGAATTTATTCTGTCATGGAAGATGCCAGTTTTTTATACATTCAGAATATTTGATCCTGTTTCAAGTATCCTTAAATGTTCTTAGAGAAGATTTCCTTTAAAAAAAAAAAGTGAGACATGCTTTGTTTTTGTTCATTCCATAAACTGCAGTATTATGTTCCAAGTTTATTTCACATTTTGAAATACAAAGAAAAAAATTTTAACCGTAGAATTTGGAAAAACTTTAGGTTTTGGAAAATTGATGTTAGTATATTTTTCTGAACTAATTTTGCTGCTTGACTTTCACATACAAAGTTTGGCTTATGGATGTGCATTTAACAACTTTGAGTAGTTACATCATGAAAAGGACACTAATTGTTATGACTTTTGGGGGAAATAGCAAACTAAGTCTCTCAGATCAAATCTGGCCCTCAGTTGTTTTTGTAAATATTTATTGGAACACAGCCTGACTTTTCATTTTCTTATTGTTTATGACTGTTTTCATCCTACAATATCTGATCTGAGTGACTGTGACGGAGATTATACACTTTTTAAAACCTAAAATATTTACTACATGTTCCTATATAGGAAAAAATTGCTGACCTCTGCTCTATGAACATATTGCAATTATCCCCATTTTACATAAGAGATAATGGAACCTCAGAGAATTAAACTTGTGTTCTAGAACCAAAAAAAACTGGTAAACTGAAAAGTGTTTGTTGTTCAAGTTAATTTGACTTTAAAAGACACACAAGGATTGACTTCAAAGGAAAGGAGGTAGGCATTCTGAGCAAAGATATTCCATCAACGGTATTTGATGGAACTGAAGAGTACCAAGATTGGTAAAGTGCCATTTTATTTTGCGTAGGGTGTGAGATGTCTTATAAATGGGGGAGGCTCACTATAGGAGACTAGAACAGATGGCAGGAGCATGCTATAAATAAAGGGCTCTGTGACTAAATTAATGTGCTTGGTACAATCAATCAGATTATACTGTAAAGTAATCTGTATTGTGATCAGATTTGTGTTTTAGGTCTATTTAACTAGCAATATAATGGGAGGTGAAGTAGCATCAGGCCATGCTAGAGGCAGTGTGGTTACTGAAGGGATATCAGCAAAAAGCGATTAGGGCATTATATGATAGTTGTGGTAAGAAAGATCAAGGAACTCTGCATGAATTGTAGTGAAAATGTAGAATACAGAATGACTACAGGCATCAAGCTTAAATGACAAGTTGATGGCTGTGCTTCATATCATGATAGATACTGCAATTTAAAAAGAACACAGAGGAATTCCATTTGGGGTTACAGGAGAGGATTAATTCTTTTTTTGGAAAGCTATCTTTAATTGTCCATTAGTGTTTAAATGAAATTACTTTGTAGTTACATGGTAGGAGGTTTTATATGTAGATCTGTAGTTCTGATGAATGCTTTAACTGCATATATAGATTATAGTTATCCACAGATGTGATATTTAAATCAGAACTGATACAGAGTTAGATCACTTTGGTAAGGGATACTAGATGGTTTCCATTTTGCTAAATCAGGTGCCTTTTCTGAGTGCCATGCTTTTATTTGCCGTGTGTGTGGTTCAAGAGTGCTAATCTCTTAATATTTTATTTTTTTGTTGATTTAAATAAATAAGAATAAAAGGAGTATTAACCACTTTAATCCATATTTCAGTAAATATTTAAGACTATTTTAAGCAGTTTTAACTACTATGAAGGGGCTATAGAAAGATCACATAGAATGATAAGGACAGAGTGTGAGAGGGGCATTACCACCATTGAGGGGCAGGTAGAAAGCAGAATCCATGACAATCATCAAGAAGGAGAAGCTAGAAAACTATGAGAAAAAAAAAATATATATATGAGATACATTGCTGGAGAGCTCTGAAATTTTACACAGGAAAAGTCACCATCGAACTAGGTGCTATACTGCAAAAATGTTAACATTTATCTCATTTCTCAGACGTCTTTGTCTAGAATGATGCTGGTTCAAACTCAGGTGTGGCCATAGAAGGTATAAAGGGATAATCTGAGTCATGTCCCATAAACATAGTCCCTATGTTTATGTCCCCAGTGTCTATTTATTATCCATGCATATACACATGTACACACACACACACACACACAGCAACAGGAGATAAAACAATGTAATAAGGTGAATTTGCATAGCGTGAACTGACCATTCATAGCTGCCCTTAACATTTAGTTTGCTTTCTCATAACTTTCTACTTTTCAGTCCCTGTTGTCTCTTGTTCTCATCCTTCTCTTTCTCCTCCTCCTCCCTCTCTTCCTTCTCATCTTTCTTCTCCTCTTTTCTTTTTCCTCCTCTTCACTTTCTTCTTCTCCTCCCTTTCCTCTTTTTAAATCTTTTCTTTATCATTGGAAGACATGAAGGAATGAAGTCTAAGTAATTACAAGCCAAAGTCTGGATATTTGACTCTTAAACTCCAAAGCTCAAATTACAAGAACTGCCTATAAAAAGACTCAATCTCCTTTAAAGAGTACTAAGAAGCTCTGTTGTGTTTTTGAATCACTAAATTTCCTCCACCTCCCCTTTTCCCTCTCCTCAGACACTCTGAAGCTCTTAGTGCCCAAATTCAGGCCAGATTTTTGTGCATAATACCAAACAAAAGCAACTTCTGGATCTAGAAGGGTCGATAGTTCAAATCAACCTTTGCATATGCTAAAGCCTGATTATTATGCACATGCAACACAGACTTTGAAGAAAGTCTTATTATATTAGATTATTCATAACTATAAATATATGATAAATCCTTCTGTTTATTTATTATCAAGCTTATTTTACTACATAATAACATAACACTGTATAAGTAATACAATTTATTTTACTAAATATTGAATATAAATAAAAGTCCTTCTTAATTTTCAGTTGTGATCTTTTAGTCCCTCCATTTTACAAGAAACTCTTTTGCCCTAAGCATTTGTTCCAAATTTCTATAGGTCAACATTTAAAACAAGAGAAAAAATTAGTATTGTAGCTCACTATTTCCTTTATGGCAAAATTCTGCTTACTACGTTGCCATGCCAGCAACTCCAAAATTTTGATTAATGATAAAAAAACTTATTTCCTTTCTTTGCTTTTGTATTAATATATTTGCTAGCTTTCAGTTTTCCACTTCTTGGGACAATGCCTCAAGCATTAATACATTATTCAGCTTTATATTTTCAAGTATAAAGTGTTGCTACTATCATTTTCCTAAATATATAGTTAACTCTCAAATATTCACTCAAATATAAAGAGCAGTGAGGTGTGCAGTGCAGTGTTGTAAGTAATATTAAATGACTGACTCAGAAAGCTTGGCCATATTGTGTATTTTTCCGTTTCTCACATTCACGCAAACAAATAACAAGTAAACCAAGTAATTAAGCCACAATTAAGAACTAAGAGAACATTTATTACACTCTGTCCAGTTTCCTGTTTCTCTCCTTGCCTCATCTCCTACTCAAATGCAATTTTACATTGGAAATGAGCTACTTTCTTTCAGTTAGTACAAGTTCTCCCTTTTCAGAATGTTCTCTTGTGCTAGTTATAAAGAACTTTTAAGTACAGAAAGTAAACAGAGGAAATAAAGTCAAAATATTTTAATTTCATTTAGCAAGAAACATAGATATTAGAAATTCAACATTTTGGTAGAATTGCTTTGCAATGCTTAAAAACAGACCATGTATCTCTAAATGCATAAAATCCACATGGAAAGTTTACTCCACATTTCAAGATTATTCCAATAGGAAAACCATAGGAAATATGCTATACAGTTTCAAAAGCAAGGTGAACACTGAATTCAAAGTTAATGAGATTCAATTCTAGAATATAAAAGATACGGAGCCAAAAACAACAAAATGTACTTTACATTTTACTACTGTGTTTCCTAAGACAGTTTGTTTCAATTATGAGTCCACTTGCTGCATCTATAAAACTCTGCCAGCAGGGCTCTCCCTCGTATTATAATTCAGAAACAATATAATTAATTTCTAAAATTTTTTCTTGGAAGAAAATGTTAACCCTGAAATCCCTAACAAAACTAAATATACTAAATTTCCAAAGCAAATGATTAATGCTTAAAACCTTACACTTGCTTGTGCCATTTCTTTAATAATGTTATTTAATACTGAAATTTATCACTATTGCTTAAAAGGATAAAATATGCAAAAATATACACAAAGTTTTAGCACTGATTAAATGAGCATTGAAGAGAATGCTCATATTTATTTTTAACTATTGATCTTTCGGGTAAATTCTTACTTTTCATCAAAAAATTGAAAACTTTGTCCTAAATTATTTGTGATTTGCCTTTTAAAAAATAAAGTAATTGACTCAATGGTTTTCTTATGACAGAATTGATTACTCATGGATATATACTTTTGTGTAATACATGACAATAAGAAAAAGAATATATACAGGCAAATCTCATTTTATTGAGCTTTGCTTTTTTGGGGGGTGGGGGAGGGCTTAGCAGTGCTATACCATAGCATTAGGAAGCTCCCTGGGCCAGGGAGTGACTCCAAGCCATGGCAGTGACAATGCTGAATCCTTAACCATTAGGCCACCAGGGAACTACATATTGTGCTTTGCTTTACTGCCCTTCGAAGATATGTCATATTTTACAAATTGAAGTTTTGAGGCAACTCTTTGAGCCAGTCTACTAACATAATGTTTCTAATAGCACTTGTTCACTTCATGTCTGTGTCACATTTCAGTCATTCTCACATTATTTCAAAATGTTTCATTATTATTTAATTTGTTATAGTGATTTGTGATCAGTGGTCTTTGATATTACTATTGCAATTGTTTTGGGGTGATATGAGTGGCACTCATATAAGACAGTGAACTTAATCTATAAATGTTTTATGTGTCCTGATTGCTTTAACAACCAGCTATTCCCCTATCTCTCTCCCTTTCCTCTGGATTCTCTATTCCCTGAGACACAACAATACTGAAATTTGGCCAATTAATAACCCTGTAACAGTCTCTAAGTGTTCAAGTGAAAGGAAGAGTTGCATATCCCTCAGTTTAAATCAGAAGCCAGAAGTGATTAAGTTTTGTGAGAAAGGCATGTTGAAAGATAAGAGAGTCTGAAAGCTATTCCTCCTGTGCCAGTCAGGTTGTGAATGCAAACAAAAAGTTCTTGAAGGCAATTCAGAGTGCTACTTTGGTGAACATACAAATGATAAGAAAGCAAAACAGCCTAACTGCTGATATGGAGAAAGTTTTAGTGGTCTGGATAGAAGATCAAATCAGCCACAATATTCCCTTAAGCCAAAGCCTACTCCAGAGAAAATTTCTAATTCTCTTTAATTTGTTGAAGCCTGGGACAGGTGAAGAAGCCTCAGAAGAAAAGTTTGAAGCTAGCAGAGGTTGGTTCATGAGGTTTAAGGAGAGAAGTCATTTCCATAACATAAAAGTGCAGAAGCAGCAAGTGTTGATGTAGAAGCTGCAGTACATTATCCTGAAGACCTAGCCAAGATAATTAATAAAGGGGATTACACTAAACAACAGATTTTCAAAGTAGACAAAACAGCCTTCTATTGGAAGAAGGTACCATCTAGGACATTCAGGACATTCGGAGTTAGAAGTCTGTGACTGGCTTTGAAGCTTTAAGCCTCTTTAATGTCGCAAATGAGTTTCTACACTACAGATTCAGTGTAGCATAAAGAATCAGCTTGGTTATAGAAAAATAACTCACTACCAAATACAATGAAATTCAGACAATTTACACGCATCCTTTAAATTAAAATAGGCATGTACGGACTATTTTTAGATTATAAAGATTGAATTTTTAAACTTTGAGCAAAATGAATACTTTGAAGTTGTAACAGAATGTTTGGGATAGGTATCCAGAGTACTCATGTATTTGGATGGGCTTTGCAGTGTTCCTCTTCAGTGTATATAGTGGACTCAAGTACCAGAGAATAGGATGAAAGGCAACGGTCCAATGACCTTTACAGCAGATATGAGAGTCACCCTTCCCCCCAACAAAATTATTTCAAGATTTGCACCACTGCAATGATGTATGACTCAGGAAGAAATATCCAACCACTGAATTCTTCTGCTTAAAGGACTGGGTTAAGGACTATGCTAATATAAATGAACAGATTATTAAAATGGTAGCAATTCAAACAAGAGGCCCATAACAGCTTCAAGGGTTAGAGAGTATCTCATAGTGCTAAATTTCAGTATGCAAAGAAATCTTAATAGTCAACTAGGAAGATTAATCATTATCTTTTCAGACAAGACATCCCTGCCTATTTCCTAGAAATGTCTACCTTAGACTGAGCCAACATTTAAATTTCTACTTTCTAACTTTATATTTGTCTGTACTATTTACACAATAGCTCTGGCCACATGTTGTTATCTAAATCATTTAATGAATCAAAGTGAAGTGAAATTAAAAACTCAGTTCTTTTGCCATACCAGCCTACTTTTCAAGGGTATAATAGCTACATGAAGCCAGTGCTACCATATTGAATAATGCTGATATGGAAGGATTCTTCTTTTATATGAAACCTTTTCATACTATTTTTCTTCTAGTTTTACTGAGATATAATTGACATACAGCACTAAGTTTAAGGTGTACAGATAACGATTTGACTTATACACAGCATGAAAGTATTGCCACAATAAGTTTAGTGGACATCCATCATCTCACATAACATACAAAATAAAAGAAAAAGAAAAAAATCAAGTTTTTCACACCTTGTGATGAGAATTCTTAGGATTTCCTCACAACAACTTTCATGTATGCCATAGAACAGCGTTAATTTTAATGATCGTGCTATACGTTACATCCCTAATATTTACTGATAACTAGAAGTTTGTACCTTTCCAACCAGCTTCACCCAATTCCCCTCCCCTTATTCCCATCTTTTTAGAGTGTTATTTTATTTTTCAGTTTAAGCTTTCTTATTTTTAGGGGGAACTTCTTTTCAACTCAACTAACAACAGCTCACTTATGAATATATTTCTTCACTTTAAATATATTTCATCTATAAATATATTTCTCACTGACAACTTGAAAGGCTCATAGGCAGTTCAAGTGAACACCTCTGTATCCCTGGAATGCATCTAGTCTTTGTAATCTCAGTCAGTGGAAACATCTTTCATACAGTTGCTCCAGCCATAATCTTCAGGAGCACTCTTAATTGCTCACTTTCCCTCTGTTAAGAAGTCCTATCATTTCTGGCCTCAAACACCACAGGTCCACCCTTCCTCTTGTCTAAATTGCCAGGTATCCCTGTCTAGTATAAGCCACCATCAGGTCTGAATGAGTGACAGCTTCTTTTTTTGATCTCCCTTCTTGTCTTTAAAACATTTTTTTTTTTTGGCATATCTGCTCTGGTAAATATTAAAGATAAAAGAGTCACAACATGCATGGTCCTTGTGTCCTATTCAATCCACTGTTTACAATCTATGAAGCACACCATATTATGCCTTTAATAAAGCTTATGAAATCTACTGGTTTCAACAAGTATATTGTACTAGTTAAGAAATAAGGCTCTCTAAAAGTAAGCCTGCTGGGTTTAGAATTCTCTCACAGACTTACTTATGATGTGGTTTTGAATAATTTACTTAAAACTCCATTTCATTTCTTCATTGTCAAATACAAACAAAAAGAGTTCCTTTCTCAAAAGACAGTTGTGAAGGATAAACAAACTAATTCACAAACAGCACTTAGAATGGTACCTGGCACATAGTAATTGCTCAGTAACTATTCAATATTATTCTTTCTAGACCAAAAAGACACAGCATAAACTAGGCTTTACCTTCTCTGATTCCTCTTATTTTCTTGCTAATTCAATGTATCATGGACTCAATGCATACTCTCTGTTACTTTTTATAAGCTGCCAATTTTTTCCTACTTCTGAATTTTTAATCAGAGCCTGAAATGCTCTCCCCTGTGTTTCCCATGTTTGCCTATTCTCAGCCTTGTTCGGCTGTCACCGTTTCAATAACTGGCCACCAAACCTCTGGGTTTCCATCTTTCAGACCCTATAATTTTATTTCAATTGATTGCTTACTAAACATTATTAGTATGTTTAACTAATAATTTGTCTATTTTCTTGTTAATTGTCTGCTTGTTCTCTATTGCCTACATCTGGTCCTGGATGCCTCTTACATAAGAGATAATAATAAATACGCATTGAACTGCTCAATGCAAGCGTGAATTAATGACTATTTGTAAACCCAGCACTTAAAGCATGCCATGACCAGAACACAAGAGAGGGATACTAAAAACATTTCAGTCATTCTTCATATTGCTTTATTATGGTAACACCTAAAATAATATTTTGAATATGTACAATGAGTTTATTCTGAGTCAAAATTTCTATGTCTTCTTTACACACATGCAGACAACTTTTGGATTTGAGGTTTGATAGCTTTTTATAAGAAAATACTGCTATGGATCATCTCACGAGAGTTCTATTGATATAATGTATAAACTTTGTAATTTTATTCAGAGTACAATATTTGATATTGCTTCAAGCTCTTTGTGTAGTACACTAATCGCCAGATGAATGTGAATGCTGTGGTTCAATACGTAGGCCAGAAATAACCCGTTAACATCACATATCTGAGTATATGGTTATAAGCAGATAGTACTGGTGTGTTGAGTTGATGATGTCTGGATTCACAAGGTAGTGTCAACCGCATATATCTACTCACTTGCAGGCAAAAAAAAATGAGAATGTGTAGATTCTAGACAGTGAATCACTGGCTTGCCTAACAGCTGCAAATGAGGCTGCCCATTACATAGAAATAAGAAAATGAGTTCCATCTTTCTCTAGGCTTAACTAGGTCAAAGAGGTGATATCATCAAAATTAATGAATTGTCAATCCTTTGCCATCTCAACCCCAACTAATGTATAAAAAATAAAAATAAAATATCCACGTGAATTGTCAGATGTGTGACTTCTCTTGTGTGGAATATAGAGTAAATTTTCACATTCATCTTGATCTTTCCATGGACTTGAGAAGAATAGCACTGGATATGCAAGGAGGGGGGACTGAGGCTTTCCTTCCTGTATTATTTAAAATCTTTTTTTTTTTTTTTTTACTAATTAGGCTTTATTCTAATTGTCCCATGTTAATTGAAAAATATCCAGTTATCTGATTTATGAATATGTTAATTTATGTCAGAGAGGCACAAATTTTGAGTATGCCACCTCTTCCTTTAATTATATCAAAGGAAAGTCCATCTCAGGTTTAGAAGATGGATTTTTATTTTTAAACGATTTTTATTTTTTCCATTATAGTTAATTTGCAGTGTTCTGTCACTTTTCTACTGTACAGCAAAGTGATCCAGGACACATACATATATACATTCTTTTCCTCACATCATCCTCCATCATGCGCCATCATAAGTGACTAGCTATAGTTCCCAGTGCTATACAGCAGGATCTCATTGCTTATCCATTCCAAAGGCAATAGTTTGCGTCTATTAACCCCGGATTCCCAGTCCATCCCACTCCCTCCCCACCCCCTTGGGTTCTTTTCTCCAAGTTCATGAGTTTCTTTTCTGCGGAAAGGTTTATTTGTGCCATATATTAGATGCCACATAAAAGTGATATCGTATGGTATTCGTCTTCCTCTTTCTGACTTATTTTACCTAGTATGAGAGTCTCTAGTTCCATCCATGTTGCTGAAAACAGGATTATTTTGCTATTTTTTTTGGCTGAATAGTATGAAGTCATTCTTAAATATCTTACCTAATTCAAAAAATATTTGTACTCTTTCTCCCTACAGTTCATTCTACCATTTTCTAAAACATATTCTTTTTATGTACCCATTTGAGGATAAATTGTCTTTATCTGAGATCATTTTGTAAAAGTAAGGATTTATATAAAGGTTGAGAACAGCTAAAAAATAAATTAAGACAGCAAAACTTGAAAACCCTTTAGTTGCACAGTGAAAATGTTAACTAAAGAGAGAGCGATGAAGTAGACTGATGGCTGTCACTTCAGACTGCAGGTGATTAAGCTGACTAGTAGAGAGGAGACTACACCTGAGTGAGGAGCTGAGTGAGCCAAATACTCCAAGCTACTTCCAACTGATGAAAATTATTACTCCACTAATGAAAATGAACAATGGCTTTGGTTGTTGCTTTCTTATAAAAAATAAAAACAGTAATTTTCCATGAAACCTTCATTTCACTTTTCAACTGACTTACCATATAATATTAGTGTCAGGTGTATAACACAGTAATTCCACCTTTTTTGAGGATTACCTCCATATCATTTTGAATGTGGAAGTAAACAAGACATTTTTCTTTAAATATTGATTATGTTCATTGCATCAGAAAAAAAAATTTTTAACTGAAATTATATTTCTTTTTTTAACTGTGAAAGAGGTATTTGCTAAGTAACTTATATACTATGAAATATGAAAAAATTAAAAGTTATAAACTTTAATATGAAAGTGATACATGAAAAATTACAAGTTCAATAATTTTCATTCCAAATCAAATATAAACACTTAAAATGGAGGCATGAACGTGAGTTTTACCATTGTGGATATCAAGATTTAATAATGATCTTTAAATTTACGCTATGTGCCATGGCTATAAAATCAAGTTGTATATTAGAATTCATACTGTTGTAAGGGTTATGTATATGCCTTTGTAAAACTTTGTAGCTCTTGTTACTATTTAATACTGTCTAATATTTAAGACAGCATTTAAGTATCAAACTGAATAAAATCACTGAACAGAAAATATCTAAGACAGAAAAAATTAACATCAGATAAGATTCGCTATGACATGCAGATTACAAATAGCTGTTACAAAAATATTAGAGAATTCCTTTAAAATGTTTACATATTATACCAAATTCATTTTCTTTGTATAAAATCAATATTGTTACCTTGCACAGTATCATTCTGTCACTCAAGGAAGCAGTGCTTTCTATTAGTCAGATAAAATAAACAAATTTATTTTAAAGAAATATTTATTGGGAAGTATTTGAAAATATCTGTAATATAAACACTGTGATAGATATGAATATGAATAAAACATGTCCCTGATTTCAACAAACTAAGTCTAGTATGGAAGTGCAGAAACAGAATGAATACCATCTTATTACATTCCATATTCTCATTTAATGCTAAACATGAGATGTTTATTTAATTCTAATCATTGCTGAGAAAATTACCCTCAGAAAGTAATTGATTTATTCAAATTCCATTTTAGGTGAATACATGGAAACAGAATTTAAAACTGTATGTCCCTCACTCTAAGGCATATATTCTCAGGAATGTATTTATTACATGGCCATCAGGAAGGGAAGGCCCAGATTAGGTAAAAGCATTAAGACATATAAACATATATTCATAGTACAATGAGATACAAAGGCATAAGGAAAAAAGCTAATTTTTTTAGAGAGAACAGAGGAAACTTGATGCCATGATAACTGAGAAAGGCTTACGAGTTGCTGATTGGCAAAATGGACAATGAAGGATAGCTGAAATTTAAACAGAACTGAAAAGAAAGCCCTTTGCAAGACCTGGTGGAAAAACATTGTGAAAAAAAACTTTTCCTTAAAAATATTCTAGATGCTTTTCTTTGAAGAAGGTTTTAATAACAAGTTTTCTATGAGATGGTGATTTTATGCTTAGGTGAAAGTCATTTGTCCTCTCTACTGCGGTATTGCTTGAGTAATAAATAAATAATGCAAAAATCAATGGCTGAATCTTGTGTAATTTTATATTATGTAATTGTTGATCAGAAAGAAGACTAACCCCTGCCTGGCAGATTTATGTTTTAATACCTGTCACTTTTCTCTAGTTCTTAAGTTTTAGAAGAAAAATGGTTTAACTAACTTCACGCAGCAATAATTATTATGTAGGTTTGTGTAGTATTAACAGAATTAGATAATCTAGTTTTCAAGTTTTGGAATTTAATATCTAGAACAGTGGAGAAATCTGAGTAAGTGTACGATATGGTATTTGTTTGTTAGAGGTAAAGAAGTAGACTTATACTAAGTAAATTTTCCAGGCCTCAAATTCAATACCAACTTTAGAACTTGCTTTTCTCATTTGATAAACTATTGTGGTCATTCTTTCAAGTTAATTGTGTAAAGTCTACACATCTGTAGAGACCTCATCTGTACTGAATGAATGAAAATTATTCATTCTGCAACTGATGGACATTAATATTTATGTTTTTTTAATAATTCCAAAATAATAATATAATAAATATTCTTATGACCATGTCCTTATATTTTGGTGTTGGGTTGTGTAGTGATAGGATAAACGTACAAAACAAAATGAAACAAAAGAAACCGCAAAAACTGTGACTCAAAATCTGCTTTATGCCTTAAGTTTTAAAAGATCTTGCTAAATTTCCCTTGAAACTAATAATCACTTTAAGCTTTTGATATTAATATGCGAGTATGTTTCTCTCTGAATCTTTATGAATATTGGATATTATACTCTTCAAATAATGTTTGTATTCTTATGAAATAAACTATATAATTTTTGCTCATTAGAAAATTCATATTGGAGTTCCCACACTGGATTAAGAATCCAACTGCAGCAGCTCGAATCAATGCAGAGATATGGGCTAGATCCCCAGCCCATAGAAGTGGGTTAAGGCATCCCAAGAGCATCAATCCTTGTCTCATTCTCTCCCTCAAAGAGCAGATCCCCAAATCTTGTTGCTGGTGACCCAATGGGTCCAAGCAAAATTTGTTTATTTATTTATTTTTTGCTTTTCAGGGCCATACCTGCGGCATGTGGAGGTTCCCAAACTAGGGGTCTAATCAGAGCTGTAGCCGCTGGCCTACGCCACAGCCACAGCAATGCGGGATCCGAGCTGTGTCTGTGACCTACACCACAGCTCATGGCAATGCTGGATCGCTAACCCACTGAGCAAGGCCAGGGATCGAACTCACAACCTCATGGCTCCTAGTTGGATTCGTTAACCGCTGCGCCACGACGTGAACTCCATATTTTAATTGTTTATTACAGATTTTAGATACTCAAAATTATTTTCTTCATATAAAGAAATTTCTTTTTTAATAGGTATATTTGCTACACTTTTACAAATATTATAGTAACCATGAAGAAATTAAAAAGCAATGATTTTAAATATAAAATTTAAGGTGTATCTCTGAATCTGTTCTTATTTTAATGAAAAAAGGGCTCAGAAGTTTTGCCCAATGTTTCTTATTTGGTGCTAAGTAAGCCTAACGATAATTAAGTTTTTTTTTCCTTTTTCATGTGGCGTAGACATCACATTATAATTCACTACTAAATTTTACCAAATGTTTTGTACTGATAACACTATTTGTTCAAGTAGTGAATTATGTTACTAGGCTCTAACACTGAGGAAAAGGGGAGATAAATTTTCACTGTACCTTATTTTGAATCTCTATTGGATTTCTTAAAATTTTATATATAACTTTTGTATGTAGTTTATATTAATTTTATTTAAAATTTTTCATATTATTTTATCAAGTCTTTATATTAATTAGGTTCACAAAATAATTGCAAATATTTGATATTTTTCCATTATCCAAACTATTGTAAATGAACAGAAATTATCTGCTATTCAAAGGAAGCATTCACTTCATCATTAGAGGTTGAAAATTATAAAATGACTAATCTATATTATCATCATACCTTCCATAAGTAGGTTCTTGTTAATTACCGATTTTATATATATGTTAATCCCAAATTCCTAATTTACGCTTTCCCCAAACTTTTCTCCTTTGATAATCATAAGTTTGTTTTTGAAGTCCATGAGTGAAATATATATATATATATGTGTGTGTGTGTGTGTATATATATATATATATATATACACACACACACATGTATTTTTTTGCCTTTTTAGGGCCATACCTGCGGCAAATAGAAGTTCCCAGGCTAGGGGTCTAATCGAAGCTGTTGCTGCCGGCCTGTGCCAGAGCCACAGCAGCACCAGATCTGAGCCGCATCTGCAACATACACCATAGCTCATGGCAATGCCGGATCGTTAACCCACTGAGCGATGCTAGGGATCAAACCCACAACCTCATGGTTCCTAGTCGGATTTGTTTCCGCTGAGCCACAATGGGAACTCTGAGTGAAATATTTTAAAATGGCTAATCTACTATCATTGTACCTTCCATAAGTACGTCCTTGTTAATTATCTATTTTATATAAAGTAGTAAGTATATGTTAATCCCAAACTCCTAATTTATCCCTTCCCCCAATGTTTCCCCTTTGATAATCATGTTTGTTTTTGAAGTCTATGAGTATGTTTCTATTTTGTAAATAATTTCATTTGTATCATTTTTTTAGATTCCAAATATAAGCATTATCATGTGATATTTGTCTCTCTCTGACTTACTTCACTCAGGGTGATAATCTCTAGGTCTATCCATATTGCTGCAAATGGCAATATTTAGTTCTCTTTATGGCTGAGTAATATTCCACTGTTTATATGTACCACATCTTCTTTATCCTTTCTTCTTTCAATGGATATTTAGATTGCTTCCATGTTTTGGCTATTGTAAACAGTGCTGCTATGAAAATTGGGGTGCATGTATCTTTTCCAGTTACTGTTTTCTCCAGATACATGCCCAGGGGTGAGATTGCTGGGTCATATGGAAGCTCAATTTTTTCTTTTTTCAGGAACCTCCATACTGTTCTCCATAGTGACTGAACCAACTTACATTCCCACCAATAAGGTAGGAGGGGGTTTCCTTTTCTCCACACCCTCTCCAGCATTTATTGTTTGGAGAATTTTGGTGATGGCCATTCTGACTGGTAGGAGGTGATACCTAATGCTAGTTTTGATTTGTATTTCTCTAATAATTACCAATGTTGGAACTCTTTTCATGTGCTTTTAGGACATCTGTATGTCTTCTTTGGAGAAATGGTTGTTTAGATCTTATGTCCATTTTTGACTGAGTTACCTATTTGTTTGATATTGAGCTGCATGAGCTGTTTGTATATGGGTCACTTCATTTGCAAATATTTTCTTCCATTCTGTGGGTTGTCTCTTTGTTTCATTCATGGTTTTCTTTACTGTGCAAATGTTTTTCAGTTTAATGAAGTTTCATTTGTTTATTTTGTTTTTAATTGTCATCACTCTAGGAGGTGGATCCAAAAAAGATACTGTTGTGATTTATAA